>JAOBRD020584955.1:2950-15977 GCA_027575215.2 Hydrozoanthus sils
AAGAGCTCTTCACCAGAGATGAGTATCTATCTATTCTTACCCATGTGAAAACTAATGGCTCTTTACCAGAAATGAGTGTCTATCTATTTTCACGCATGTAAAAATCAAAGGCTCTTCGCAGTGGGTGAGCATCTACCTATCATCTCACCCATGTGAAAAGTAATGGCTCTTTACCAGAAATGAGTGTCTATCTATTTTCATCCATGTGAAAACCAAGGACTCTTCGCCATGGATGAACATCTAACTATTCTCTTCGATGTGAAAAACCGAGGGCTCTTTAACAGAGCTGAGCATCTATCTATTTTCACCCATGTAAAAACTGAGGGCTCTTTAACAGAGACGAGTTTCTATCTATTGAGCAAATGCTAGCATTCAAGAAATTTTCAAGAAAGGTGAAAAGTCAATGGCTTCTAAGTACAGGCCTATTTCCGTAACATCTATCCCGTGCAAGATAATGGAACATGTTTTGTACCTTCATATAATGACCCACTTAGAAAAATATAACATACTCTCTCATGTGCAGCACAGTTACTTACCACAATCGAGGACATCGAAAGGAATCTGGATCTAGGTTGCCCAGCTGACGTCATTCTTCTTGACTATTCCAAGGCTTTCGACACTGTGCCGCATCAATAAAACGCAACGCCTACTATTGAAACTAGAAAAATATGATCTGAGAGAAGATATAAAGGACTCGATCTATACGTTCATGGCTTTGTGACAGAAAAAAAAAATCCGTGATAGTAGAAGGTGAAAGATCTGCGTCAGTCAGAGTTAAATCAGGCGTTCCACAGGGAACTATTCTCGGTCCGTTGATGTTTCTGCTGTACATGAACGATACTCGTAGAGATGATATTGATTCCAAAATACGGCTCTCCGTTGATGACACGATCACAGTGATCAAATGTAATGGCAACACCTCCCTCCTCCAGCAAGATCTAGACAAACTAACTCAGTGGAATAAAACATGGCAAATGTCTTTTAACGCTGTCCATATGTAAATTCAAAGTGCTAAGAATTCATCGCCCTAGAAAACCAATAGAATACCAGTATTCGATGCAGGAGACAGTTCTGGAAGCCATAAACCACCACCCTTATTTAGGCGTCGAACTGACCCTCAAACTTTAACTTGGGTCGGCACGTTAACAACGTTGTTGGCAAGGCAAACCGTATCTTGGCTTTGTGTGGCGAAACCTGGGAAATTGCTCAGAATTGATTTGATCAAGAGCAGGGTGTATATAAGTCTCGTGCGCCCACACCTCGAATATGCTAGTACTACATGGGATCCGCACTTCCAGGAGCATATACGTAATATCGAAGAGGTGCAACGAAGAGCTGAAAGATTTGTCAAGGGATGCTACTCTCGATAACCAGGGACAGTTACAAACCTACTCAAGGAACTCTCACTTGCTCAGCGAAGGAAAATTTAACGTCTATCAATAATGTTCGAAATCTTTAACGGAGAAAGAACAATTTCTATACCAACTTAAATAAAACAAAAATCCCGTTTCACCCGCTCGTTCCAGAACAGAAAATTTATCAATCTTTGCAGTTCCTCTAA
Source organism: Hydrozoanthus sils (assembly GCA_027575215.2). NCBI lineage: Eukaryota > Metazoa > Cnidaria > Anthozoa > Zoantharia > Hydrozoanthidae > Hydrozoanthus > Hydrozoanthus sils. The sequence continues at coordinate 4,512 of JAOBRD020584955.1, forward strand.
TGTATACAAATACAGTTTCTTCACCCCAACACTTAAAGAATGGAACGCTCTACTTAACTCTAATTAATCAAGCTAACTCAGGTACTTTTAAAACCTCTCTGACTGCCTTCCTGGACCATTAGACGAGTTTTATCTTTCCTTTTTTTATTCCTTTTAATTTTTACTTGCACATTCTTGTATCAGCACCTATTTTTATTATATCTTTGCACTCATGCACTACAATCACGTGATGGAAACCTTTGTGAATCCTGAAATATAAATGAACAAAAAAAAAAAAATGAAACCTTTTTTTAACAAACGGCACCTTCCGAGTTACAAATTGCTTCCTTGTTGGAAATGAAACTTGAAGCAGGACGAACTTCCCGGCATGCATTCTGATGGCAAAAGTCTTGAACCCTTTTTGAATTTTGTTAATGGTACAAAGATTGCTAATTCTAGTCTGAAAAAAAATTAGCTACTTTCGTAAATATCACGGAAACTATAATAATCATTTTCTTCAGCAAAACTATTCATGGTTTTCGACCCCATTAATTTCTCTTTAAAGATTGATGATCGTCAGTGAAAAATGGATAGCGAATTTCGTAGACGGGGGGAGGGGGGATATTTTGAGTCATCTCCATGGACATAAAACTAGTTTGGGTTGCACAGAGCCACAATCAACCAACATTTATCCCATTGTGTTACATCGTGGTAGGTTGGGCTTTCACGAAACTTATACGCATTCAAACTCTAATCAAACCTCACACAACGACTACTCTTTCAGCCCACCGATTGTAACTAACCCTTTACCTTGACGCATTATTTTCGTCTGTAGTGTCAGAAGTCCCAGTCACGTGACTTCATCTTTTCTCCCTTAACTCTTTTTATGCAGTAGTCCTGAAAATATTTTTCACATTTATTTAAGAAATATAAAAACCAAAAGAGCTGTTTTTCGTGAACACTACTGCTGTTACTATACAGTGTAATTCTATAATTATTAATGTAAACATATATTCGAAAAAGGAGATAATAAAAGTTGTTGTTACACTAAGGGCTCATTAAGCTTTTTTGTGACGTCAACAACTGTTGCAGCAACACGTTGAACGACACGAAAACGAATGTCTGATAAATATGTTGTGTTTATAAGTATTTTCTTAGCTATTTTCCACTACAGAATCCCCCAGACTGGCATCATTAAGCTAGAATGGCGGATAGAGGCTGTCTTCTAAAAGAAACCAAAAGTGAGAGGCTCATTCATGCCAATTCGGACGCCGAAAGTTTATGTATTGAACCATGGCGGATCTCTGGCCGTTCTGTGATTGGTCTCGACCATCTACTAAGGCAATGTTGAGAACTTGTTCGACTGTTTTTTCGACTTGCAGATGTGAGTTTAAGATGTCCTCAGCTTTGGTCGATTTGTTTGTCTAGAGGAACAAGTCGTCCACGAAAAATTGTGTGAAAAGACAGACAAACAGACGGACAAATCCAGACGACTTGTTCATCCAGAATCGTGTTCGTCCCGTTTTCACACTCAAAGTTGGAAAAATGATTTCTCTGAAATTTTTTTTTCAGTCAAGCTTCGTAAAAAACAAGTTTTTTGCCCATTTCTATACATATTCTCTTTAAAGGATTTTGGCATGAAACCTTTTTTTCTGTCTGGGGTAGCATTGCAATACATTTCCACCCCCCCACGAGATTAGCTGGTCCGTCCCTTAGTGCAAAATTTTAAATTTTCAATGTGTCAGAAGTGGGAGGACCTAACTCTTTATTTATAGCGCAGTTTAAAAATCAAACGGGAAGTATAAACACAAACTAAAATCAAAAGCCATCCATGCAATAAAACTGATTGTTTTTCTACAACAGCGAAAATTTTTCCCTCTGCGAAGGATTTAGCTAATGCCACAATTTTCGGAACAGTGGACCTCAGGAAACGATGCTAGAAAGATGACTGCCACAGAAACCGTGAACCACAAACAACTGTTGCATGGAGGGAATGCAGTCTGCATTACAGAGTACAATTTACTCTTGGCTTGTGAGCGAAGACGAAAAAACTCGGACATATTCTTTTGGCTTCTCAATATGCCCACAAGCTCAAACTTCGTAGTACTTTGAGAAATTCTATATCAATTATTTATAGACTATTAAAGGTAGCAGTTAATTACAGAATTTGAAATATAGGAATATGCTTACAATTGATAAATGAATTAAATTTGTACATGAAACACAAAAGAATCTTCGATGTAAGTACTAATAAGTGATTTTCTAACACCTTGCATTTGCTTTTTGTTTGAATATTTTCGTTTACTGACAACGAACCAAAGAACTAACCATAATTTTCTCAGTAAGCTCATCAAGACCACTTCATCTACAATAACAAAACACTTTCTGCGGCATGCTTTCTTTGGGGATTAACAGAGCCGCATCACAACGGTTCAAAACAGCCCGTACGTGAAGACAAATGAGAACAATGTTTCACCTCAGCTCATTGCGACCGAGGACCCGCGAGTAAAGAACATTTTTAAACGAAGCTCGGTTATACAGTTCTTATTTCGTGAAAATATTTTGCTGTAGCAATTTCTTGATTATTCAACCCTTTAGAGCTTTACATATATCTGTTATCGCTAAACAAGTTAGATATAAATTATTTAATCTACTTTTGCAAACTTTGGGCACGATACAGCTGTTTGAGAAAACCTACTCGCTGCATGCATCAGAACAGAAGGGAAAGGGGACAAAGGTTTTGTTGATAAAGATCTAGGTATGTTGTGGAATGATTTTCTGTTTCAGGCTTGGACTAATCTTAATCAATCAGGACGTTTTTTTATGTAAGAAATGTTGGATTTCTGGTCATAAAATGAGTAAACAACACCATAGACATGTTATAAGGGTTGGCTCGATGGCATCAGAGTTTCACCAAGAGAGGGAGACAAAAAAGGCACTTTTGCTAGTGAATTTGCGTTTTCTCTTCATTGTTTGAACCTAGCGTTACTAAAAGCTTCTTGTTTTTCGATTTTCGCTCAAAACCAAACTAAAATGTGTCCAATGAAAATCTGTCAGTATATATTCAACTTCGTGCAAAACTGGGTTTTCTGAAAGTAATCAGTTTTAGTTGCAAAGTGTTGCTCAAAGGAATAGCAACAACCCACAGGTACAAGATAATAAAAACTACCAAAACACCTGTTTTTGGATGATTGGGTTGTTCTTCACGGCTAGAATATGCAGTTTCAAGTGTTTTAGAAATGTGTGGGCGGGGATGGTCAGCGAATCCTTTCTTTATTTCTCACCTAATTTCGGCTTCATAAACCAGACCATCAGATTTTAAAGTTGGCAAAATACGAAAGTCATAGAACAGTCAAAGTGAATTTATGTTTTATTTTGATTGATCCGTAGAAGAAATTCCAAAGTTCTCTTTATGAAAATATTTGCTGGCCATTCTACTGATGTAGGGCCGCTTTTGAAAAAACGCAGACCAGTTTTGAGACTTTAAGTCTGTTAAAACTTTTTAAAGCAGAGTATACGATGTTAACAAATCTAAATTTGTAAAGGTAGGACTCGATTACATTCTGCAGCCCAGGTTAGTAAAAAGCACTTATTCTTTTCACCCAGTTGTAAATATTTTCAGCCGGGTCACTCCTTGAAATTAACTTTGTAAAATTTTCTGACAAGCAAAAACTTACAGCATTGAACTTAGGCCTCCCAGATCTCGGGTACAACAAAATTCACAGAACGGTTTTATTGCCAATGGCGTTCTAATGCCTTTTGTATGTTTGGTGAATTAAAAATTTAAAACTTCAGGAAACTGAAATTATTTATAATAATGCTGATTGTTTCTAACGTCGGGGCTCAGTTTTGCGTGTTATGCAAACTCTTTTTATTATTTGCAAGCACGTTCTTTGGATCACAAAAACCTATATGCATGTAATTTTGCTCGGCAACGGAAAATCAGACCACATTTTTGACTGGGCTTACCAAAGGTAGCCTAGTAAAATACAGGTTTGCTTCGTTGCCAGTAAAATAGAAAAAAGAAACACAATTATTAAGAACGAAGCTAATAATTTCTAACGTCGGGGCTTTTAATACGTTTCATGCATAAACACCTTCTATCATTTGAAAGCACGTTCTTTGAATTACAAAAACCTGTAATTGTTGCCATGGTCTACTAATAAATCTATGAAAGAAATTTTCAAGTTTGAGTTTGTGTCATTATGTGATAAATAAATTATCGTCGCCGTGAGATGATGGGAAAAGCTTGCTTTTAGCACGGCGACGATGAATTTATTTATCACACAACATCACAAGTTTACATTACTCGCCGACGCATTCAATAGTTTTTTTAAAACTATTTATCTGATTTTGTGTCAACAGTGAGAAGCCAAAAGAAAGTGTCCCATTTATTTCGTCTTCGTTTTCAAGTCAAGAGTTACTATGAGAGTTTAAAGTTTGAACGAAGCAGTTAATTATTTATAATTCGTCTACATGATTCTAACTGAATGATAATGCTAATGGATAATATAAATACCTGGTATTTATGGTAATTCTGAACTCATTGACGAATTAAAATTAAAGCATTGAACAAAGGCCTGTAACAAGAGTCTCGGATAAAAAAAAGTCTAAAACGGTTTTCTTCTTAATGGCGCTCTATTGCTTGTTCAGCTTTTTTTGCATCTTTTTTGTTTGTTGTTTAGAAACTTAAAATCAAAAACCTAAGAAAATAACAATTGCTTATAACAACCTTAACAACTAAACGTTGTCTTTGTCACCTTTCATCAACCGCAAGCACGTTCTTTGGGTTTGATAAACATGTAACTAATGATTTGATTAAACTTGTGAAAGAAGTTTTCAGCTGAAGTAATACGAATTTTGAGCTTGTGTCAATGTTTAGAAGCCAAAAGAAAATGTCCCAGCTATTTCTTCTTCGTTCCCAAGCCAAGAGTTTGTACTCTGTAATGCAGTCTGCATTCCCCCGACGCAACAGTTGTTCGTGGTTCACTGTTTCTGTGGCAATCATCCTTCTAGCGTCGTTTCCTCAACTCCACTGTACTGAAGATTGTGACATCAGCTACATCCCTCACAGAGGTAAAAACGTATCTACCACTAGCTAGAGAGTTTTGTTTCAGTTCTAAGTTTTTTAGTAAATACCCAACCTGAAGAAAGTTGAACGTTCGGCTGTAGTAGCTTTACTTTAATTTACTTGTAGTATTGTTAAAGAATAGACTGAAGCAGGCGCCGGCTAAGCGCGTTGCCTCCTCTAATCTTTAATAGCTAAAAGAATATGCAAGAAAAGGTTTTGACGACTATTACAGATTTTGTAGCCATTTATTGACAAGTAAAACATAAAAGATTGAATTAAGTACGACCAGGCCCACGAACTGAAAAACAAAACTGTTAAACGAGATGGAGGCGCCATTGGTCCAACAGAGAGTTCCACTCAGTTGACTCGCTGGATGGTTTTCGGGCCAGACATTTCTCAATTTGTTAATGAACTTGAGTTAAGCTAAGATGTGCGGTTATCTAGCAAGGAAGAGTTGCGCTTTCAAGAGCAGTCCAAAGCCGTTCAAATTAGTTTTCCAAATTAACTGAGTAAAGGCACTGTATACGACAATCGAGGAAATGAGGAATTCTTATTCGGAGGAAAGTGATGATCCAGTGGTCTTGGACTGTCAAGACATTACGGATCCAGGAGTTATTGACACTGTGAGAAACATTGAGAAGGTTGGTAAAGAGCAATATGGTATGATATCTGGCATAATAAGCTGGCATTTACTTGCAAAAATGTCATCCCGCCTGGCAGAGACAAGCTCAATCGGATTGTTTTTTGTGACATCGCCTGTTCGTTGAACGCAGTCAATAGTCGTCCATTTCTGCAAGATTTGGGACAGTAATCTTTTCCCTTTTCGCTATCTTGCATTGTTCGCTGAATAAAGCCGAACTAGCTACTTTATGTGTGTCAGAACTGTCAATTCTGGTCCCGTCTGGCCGAGATGTTTCGACTGTATGCCTTTACATGCATTAAAGTTGTCTCAGCTTACCGGGTGCCCCGGCTTGCCGAGATGGGAAACTTGGCAGGCCCGTATAACCCGCCTAAATGTAAACGAAAAGACAAAATACAATAGAGAAGGGAGAACTCGCTCCATGTAAAGAGGCCCTAATTCTAGTGAAGCCAGGGACAACGCAGTTGCTCAGAGAAAAATTTGCTGCCTATTGTTTCAAGTGTCGTATCATCTCAGTTGCGATTAAGGAAGATACACTGCAATGGCTTATGATCTGCGATATGATAATAAAAGTATGATAAACTCTCGATACCGACTTGTCGTTTCTTGAGCTGACCCCCAAGCATAAAGAATGGGTCAAACAAAACAGTGACCTTTCACTACAATCAGCCCCGAGAAAGTTTCTACAATGGAAGAATTCATCGTTTTCAATCATACGAAGGATGATACAGATAATCTGGTGTCTTTTCTCACGAAGAAGCCGATTCAAGACTTGTATTACATACTGTCGATGCATCAAAGCATGGATTTAAAAAATCATTATTACTCGCACAGTGGATACCGATGTAGTAGTAATTGCGGTTGTCATGACTTCTCTTCTGGATATGGATCGCTTTGGCGTTGGAAAATACCTACGACACGTACCAATCCAAAAAATCTCGAATAGGATGTGCCGCAAGCTCTCGTATTCTTTCATACTTTACCAGACTCGGACGAGACGTCCTTCTTTGCGCATAAAAGGAAGAAATCAGCGTGGGAAGCTTAGGAAGTGTTCAAACTAAAAAGTAACAGCTTTCTTACTGCTCCAACACTGTCAGTGGAAAAAGCTATGCTAAAACTTCAGAGGTATGTTATCGCCATCTATGACCGCACAAGTACCTGCCCTGAGGTCAATACAGTACACAAATATCTCTTTTCACGTGATACCGAAAATATTCCTCCTACATATGATGCCCTTCCTCAACATGTAGAAAGGGCAGCGTACCAAGCTGGCCATTGCTGGGGTAAATCCTTGATCCCAACACATTAGCTTCCATGTCCAATTGAGTGGGCCTGGACTCTCGACTCAGACCAGATATTTAAGCTTTTGTTGACTACCATTCCACAGTGTAAATATGTAAAAACCGAGCTACATTATACGGTTTGGTGTAATTGCGGTGCATGGGATTTGCAACAGGGTTGTAATACAGTTAGCTTGTCAATATTGCATTTAATAATAATAACAATAATAATAATATCATTTATAATAATAATAATAATAATAATAGTAATAATAATAATAATAATAATAATAATAAGTACTTAAAAGTTCTCTATTTATCATTCATAATACATATTTCTATATTAGCTGAAACGTCATCAAACTAACTATGTAATATCTCTTGACTATTCTATCTTCCGAAAGACCAGACGAGTTATCTATTTCATAGAGTTTAAAATAAAAGAAATAAAATAAAAGTCTAGACTGCACGCATTAGCCGCAATGCCAGTCATTTAGCTCCATAACACAACACTGGTTCTAAAACCCAAGGGCAGCGGATGCAAAAAGTTATTGGGGGGCACCGGGAAATTGTAATAGTTCGTTATAGAATCAGAAATTTTAACTCAAAAGTTGCCGTTTTTAGTAACAGAAGACTTCAAGAAAGAAAACCACACAATAATTTGCCCGCTAACGTGGCATTCGTAGGAAAGATCTAGTCGATTTTAAAATGTTTGGAGTAAACGTAGTTTTAAGACAAATATTCAACAAAACGCTATAAATTTTTGTAAAGCACTTTTTGTAAACGCTGTTTTTAGCCACAGAATTATTTTTTTGAGGGGAGGGAGGGGGGCAATGCTTATTATACGATCGTTTCATGTCTTTCTGTGCAAAAGAACGGCTATTCTGCAAAGAAATGTTAACCAGTCTTGTTTCCATGCAAAGAAAAATCCCGGGTGGTTTATAGCTATTATTGCTCAATAAATAACAAACTACATCTCATTCTGTGCCTATTTCGATGCTTTTACAACAATTCCCGCAATTCTTAGGACTAGAACTGTTGCCTGAATTTGTTTTCCTTGAATTGTATCTCCTCTACGAATACTGTTCAGTTTTATGCAATTGCAAAATGCAATTCATATAAATATAGGTTTCATTTTTCAAAAGGTGCCTTGATCGTTTCAGCGTTTTATATTTCTAAAATTACACGACAACATGTGACCTTGGCAGACTTTGGAATTGCTTCTGATTTGAAGAATTCCACATTTGAGTTTTCGTGACGATGTTTAAAAAATAGTGGGTAAAAAACGCCATTCCTGTTTCGACATTCCTGTTCTTTGTCAGTCGCAATTATAAAATGATGAGTGTTGTCATACGGCTTCGAGAAATTGTATCACATTAGAGAGGGCATGTAAGGGAGCAACCCAACTTTGCTCCTTAACGGGGAACCAAAAGAAAGAATGTTATATGACGGTAACTAGTTTTAAAATCTTTCAGATTACGCACTCAGTGCTCACGTGCTCACGACGTACCAAGTCACGTGGGAATGGGGGTGTGTTGAGATATGTCAGAAAGATTCTTGGTGCCGCTCGTTCAACTATAAACACCGCAGTCTAAACGGAAGTCATCTGTTCTTGTGTGAGATCAGTAGCTCTACAAGTCAACTGAGCAGTGTTCACTATCATTACAAGCCTGGCTTTACCTACCACGAACCTCAGGTAATAAGCTCTTACGCAGGTGTGAACAACAAGGGAATTAAAAAATGCACTAACTGCTCCGTCCTCCTCTTTGAAATATGGCTTATTTCGAATTCTCCATTCATCTTTCGTCAAGAATGACAGACTTTGTCTGATATTCAGTTTCTAGTTCTTAAACATAAAACGGATTTAATTGGTTAAAATGAATCTCTCGATACTTGAAACAGGTGATAGAGATGACGAAATTACACTCCCGGCTATAAAAGTACTATATACAAAACATTTCTTATGGGTTGTTGCTGTAAACCACATTAACAGATATTCACTGAACTGAGTACGAAGTCATTTGGTACTAGAAATGATGTTCTTTTTCTCTAAATTTTCTTAGTCGTTAGATTTTACATTGAGATTTGTACAAATACTGAAAGAAAAAGAAAACCATCTTCATATACGGTTTTTGACACAAGTTTTGGGGAAAGCGCGGTTTAACGCAGTAGTTGTTAAAATCTATCGGCAGTCATTGTCGAGCAGTTGAAATCCAAGAGTTAAAATCCTGGCGCGCAAGACCACCGTGTTGTGTCCTTGAGGCGGAAAATACTTTGCCGATTCAGTGTAAATCTTTTCTGAAATCTTGTTTTTTCCTAATACCGCAGATTCCCATTCACATTCAGGATCCTTCAACATTTATAGGTAAATTTCTACTTTCCTTACATAACATTCGGTCAACTTTTATGAAATAATTGTAAGACGGTGAAACTGTTTTTACTCAGTTATAGAATGTAATATTGAATCTCTTCTTCGACAAAGAAAAATTGATGGCATCATAAACAGTTTCATCAGCATTTTTGCATATTTTTCTATTATTTCATCACATAATAGATGGTAAAACTAAATTACTCTTCTGTGGTAGTATTTTCTTAAAGGAATCCTAATTAACTGTATAACATTATTGGTCTCAAACAAAACGTTTGTCAAATTTGTCGGTTCATATTAGGAACTCGTATTTGATAACTCGGTACATAAACCTAACGCCAAGCAAGTTAGTTTAATCATTTCCAAGGTTTGAAATTCCCGGGTGCCGCCATTTTTAAAAGTGACGAGTTTTAGTTGCAGTCTCCGCTCTTTAATAGCTCTTAATGAATACAACAGCAATGCAATGGTCTGGCACTGCAACCAAAATAAGTCACATTTCAAAATCGTGGCGCACGGGAAATTCGAACCGTGCAATGATTGAACCTAATTGCTCATGGCTTTAGATTTACATACAGGATGATATAAAATATGAGTTGCTGCGCTATCGATTTGTACACAGGCTTGTCAAGATTTTTATTTGAGACCAAGAAGGTTATACAGTGGAGAATTCCTTTAATGCTTCCATGCTTTATACAAAAGTAATGTTTACAAAATGATGTTGATGAAAAAATCTTCAGTTTAGATTAGAATTGAACTTTGTACAGTTAACAAAAGTCAAAAACTTATGCCATCAGAATGCATACCAGACGGTTCATCTTGTTTCAAGTTTTATCTCCAAGAACGAAGAAACTGGTTCGATGCAAAAACAAATTGTGTCTCGGAAGGAGCAACTTTAGCACTTCTCCAGGTGAGGACGCCAGGGAAGGGTGGGGAGGGGAAGGTTATGGGCAATAGGGGGTGGAGAAGAGCAAGTGCACGGTGGGGGAGAGGCAGTGGCTATAGGTAGAGCTATACAGACCAAGCCTGTAGCCTTGCAGGTCTACGTTGGACATGCCAAGCAGGAATTTCTACGAGATCTTAATTGATAAAGCCACGGAACATAATAAGTTAGTAGAAAAGATCTTTTCCCAGCAGAGAAATTTTTGAGACTAACTGAAAGGTTAGGGGGTTGAATTGGCCATGGGTTATAGCAACTGAGCCACGGCAAACCAAGGGACAGTGAGAAGTTACATTACAACTCAAATGAACTAAAGTTGAGTATAAAGACACAGCGCTTAAAAACACAGGAATTTCAAAAGAGAACATGAAGAAACCGAAATTGAGAGAGGACTTTAGTTGGTCAAGAAAAACTGTTCAAGACAGCATACTCCTCCTGCCTGAACAAGCAAACAGTAAGGGAATGGTGGAAGACTATATATTTGAAAGTTTGCCATGAATCAAACTCTCTAAACAGATACACTGCATCCTCTTCTCATAAAAACCCATGATCATAGCAATAAACAATAAGAATAATCCTTATTTGTTCTTCAAGATACTTATTTCCTCTCTCAAGATACCTACAATAACCGTTAAGCGTCAGAAAATAATTCCATTTTGTAAAGTATTACATTATTGGGGAAAAAGTGCGAGCAGGGATAAGTAAACCAAGGTTATCGTCTAACCAATAGCACACAATTAAGGCAGTTTATATTATAACTTTTGTCTTCAAACAAGATTTTGACCTTAAAGCCCGCAATTTCCAGAATTGAAGAATAAATACAAGTCAAGATGCAGACCCTGGAATTAATGTCAATGATTGGTACAGCGATGATGAAATCTGTGGTTTTTACAAAAATTCATTGCAGATCTTTCACACGAGCCCATACGCTTTATATGTATGAAGAGAAATTAATTTTTTTTAATACGAGACTTGACTACTTCTTACTTGCCTTTGGGGTATAGTGAGCTGAGCCCTGTTTCCTTTTCATTCCGATATGCGAATTGAGTGCCCAGATAATGAGATGACACTGAAAACCAACTCTCAACATACTTAAGGTGGTCCACTACCTTCGAAAATAGTGGGAAAAAGGCCTTTTTTGGGGGGGAGGGGGGTATAGTAAAATTGCTATTTCTTCAAAATTAAACACTG
>JAOBRD020585170.1:0-15976 GCA_027575215.2 Hydrozoanthus sils
TTAATTACCTTTTAGTCTTAAGAAAATATCATATATGGAGTAACCTCCAACATTTTAAGCCTTTTTAATGCAAGTAACTAAATCAAAGTATAAACACATTTCATCTCAGTAATGAATAATATTGTAGCAAAATTTGATAGTAAATAGTACTTTCTGAAAGCATTTCTTTTCTATGAGAAAACTTATAGTCGAAACAATAGTCATGCTAACAAGTTTCTCTCTTATAATAATCATTTCCACTTCTCTAACTGTTCCAGGACAACCTTCGCCTCGGTTTCATGTAGAAGCTTGGTTACCTTTCAGGAACCATGAAAGTGACTATTAACTTATTAACTCAGGTTTGAAAATAATTAGTGCCATTTTCGAAATGTAAAGATTAATGCGAAAGTTACAAACAAAAAAAAAAAAGAAAGAAGTAGAGAAAATATTTCCTCTCTTGCTTTTTGAGACATCCCCAGGGTAGCTGTTAATCAACAATTTTAAATACGTACTTCTGTAATGTGACATAAACCCCAAGAAAAAAATATTGCAAAAGTTACGAGTTTTCTTAAGCAACCCGAAGGCATTCTCCGGCAAACAATCTTGAATTTTGCTTTCTTAGAGGCTTTTACACTTAATGTAAACCTTAATGTACATTTTCACGGAGAAGTATGTTTCTCTTTTGAGGTTTGTCGGCTTTTCTTAACAGTCCGTATATGTCAACTATGGATAAAAACAAAACCTAAGAAAAGAAAATTTATGCCATAACGTTTGGGAAAGGTTTCCCAAACCTATTTTTGTTTTTTTTTGTTTTTTTGTTTTTGCTGCGTTTACAACGTGAATAGAAAACCTTTAATGAACACCAGCTTCCACTAAGGTCTAAACGTTTTCTTCAGTCACCACTGGTCAAGTATGAGGCCTTAACTTATCTAAAAATCATGTAAAGCTCCGAACTACTAAGTACTATTAATAGACCCTTTTCAAGGTACCGCTGACAAAGATAGACTGTCGGCGCACATTCATAGCCTCAGTCTCGAACTATAGTTAAAAAATAGTCACAAATTCCAAGAAAATGCGTTATTCAAAACCAACTGTGTTGCTTCGTATTGAAATTAAACTCTTCAATACTAGAACCTAGGAACATTTTACTTCAACTGAGCACGCGCGCCGACAGTCTTTTAGTCAGCGGTATCATGAATACGAAGAGGGTATATTAACAAGCAATAGAAACAAAGAATGATAATACTTTACCAAAATCTTCTGGCAAGAGGTGACCATCGGTTTATTTGGGAATATCTCCTCTTTTGGTTTATAGAGCCAGCCAATCAGCATGCTGGGTACATTGTTTTCAAAACTGTATACCACTTGTATCTGCGCTTGCACAGAACAAACACTGTTAGTGCGAACAATACCAAGTAAATATCTTGGCTAATAAACAGCTGTTCTAAAGAAGCTGGTCAGCGGATACCAAAGATAACATAAAATAGAGCTTATAGTTCCGGCAAAATGAAATATAGTTTTTGAGAAGCTAAGTGAAAAAAACTTGACTAGCATCTGGTAATTGATTTCAGTCAGCAGTTATCAAGAAATATAAGTTAGTAAAGCTGTGTAATTGGGTAATTAAGTTGAATTCTTCTATCTTGTTTTCTCTCAAGTCCTGATGTTTCCCTCAACTTCGTCTCGGGAAACATCGGGACTCTCGGTAAAACAAAACTAAATTGTTTCCAGAACTTTACATTAAGTGGCTTGTTCTATATTTCAGTAGACAAAAGACACAAACAAAGACGGCAAAATTTCTTTATTCACAACCGTTAATCCCGCTAAATGAATCGGAGTCTTAATTCCAAATGTTTCCAAGTACATGAAAAGATAAAACATTGCTAAACTCGATAAAGAAAACAAAATTATTTAGGATTTTAATAATTTATTGTAACATTTGACCCAGAAAATGCTCCTGCATTAAAAATGTTAAAAATGGCGCGCGGGAAACAATTGCACAGTGGTATCCAGGTCGGGATACATTTAAATTTGATTAGGGACACGTAACCAAGAATTAACCAATCACAGTTCTCGTTTTGTTGAGCGAAAGTCTAGGTGCATAAAAAAAGTTAACTGTTCAAGATGAAGCTCTTACTTGGTTAGCGAGACGCTTTTTACGGGCGTTCTTCTGAATTGAGTCAATGTCTCCCACAGCCAGACCAATCTTAACAAGGAAGAAATTTCCAGTCGTTAGTTTCTGCTTGTATCTGTGTTGTATCAAACAAGTAAGTGCGGTAAAACTTGTAGAAAGCGCTTTCTTCATAAATAAGCATTCCGCTGTCCTAAAAAGCTAACTAGCAACGTTGATACTGTGGTGGAAGATGGCACAGCCTTTAGTTTCATTTCGAATGGAACTCTTCATACCACATTGTTTTCTGTAACCGCGATGATTTAGTAAGTAATATTTCCGATCTAACAAACTCTAGGCAGGACTTGAAGCAAAGCTTAAGTTTTGGCTTTGAGTCATTAATAGCTGAAGTGGCTTTTTCAAATAGCAAGTTTAAAGTGTATACATCACTATCATGGAACTTAGTCTGTTAGAAAGGTATTTTGAAAAAGAAGAAAAATATTGTTTTTTTCATATGCAAACTACCAATGTTGTGACGTCAAAGTCGGGAATCCAAAGGAAAAAAGTAAAAAAACAACTGTTATCTCTATAACACGTGTTTGTGTTAAAGTGCATAGTTTCAGGACCAATGATCTGGTATTTCAAGAAATGTTGATTGTTTTTGTAATTTTACCCTTTGGATTCCCGACTTTGACGTCACAACATTGGTAATTTGCATATTCGAAAAACTATTATTTTTCAAAATTTCTTTTTAACAGACCATGATCCAAGATAGTGTTAAATACACTTTAAGACTAGTGTGTGTTCCGTTATTCTGTTATTCCATCAGCTAAGCACAAAAACAAGCCCTGGGAAGAGTATTAAGTGATTCTCCGGCTAAAAGTCAGAGTTTAAGGTAGATAAGAGAAAGAAAAAAAAACCGTAAAAACCCTTTCAGTCCCAGTCTGTTATGAACATCCCACTTCTCCTTACATAACACAAACAAAATAAAGCATTTGTAAATGAGAAAATGAGAATTGATCAAGCACAGATAGAATTACTGAAGATGAAAAGTAAGTTCCATGAATTGTATTGGCTCTAGTTGGGAGAACTTGTCAATACAACTGGGACTGAAATTAATGGGTTAAAATGTTTATGTTCACAATTACTTGAATTATAAATTCAACCTAGCTCGCTCCCAGGGCTTTGCCGGCTATGAGTTCGGAAAAGCCCTGGGAACGAGTTGGCACTGAATTAACTGCCAGGACGAGCGCTTCGTGTTGTGGTTTTGTTTTGTTTTTGAGGTAAAGCCAATGTGCCTCAGTTGCAGACTCCAAGGCTAGTTTGATCAGATACGTGTCAGTAAAACTAAAAGATCCCGATTTAACAATCCACAGCACTTACAAGTAGGTTCATCACTAGAATCGGCATGATCATGCAAAATATAAGGAAGATGGTCACGACAAGCTCCCTTCGAGGTACTCGCTCTGAGTCAACGAAGTACTTTGAATACTCGATTTCTCCAATCATCATGACCAATACTTTAATTACTGACATGTGGAACACCTGGAAGGCTTTCTGGAAAAAAATTAAAAGTTATAAGTAAACGTTTTGAAGCTTTTTAAGGAAGAAAAAAAAATTCAAGTTGGGTAAACTTATTGTAATTTTACGGCTTACGTTGAGGTTAAGAAGGTCTCCTAGTGAAGATAGTACTGCTTAAACTTTTTACACTAAGCAGAGGTCTCATTTCGCTACAACTGAAATACCTTGAAATCTCTGTTTAAGAATTATACTGAATGTTAGTTAATTCTATCACTCTCAGTTCCTTTTCTCTTAGTAATATAAGAAAGTTTAAGTTAAGTTTTCTCTTGGAACCGCCTCCAATCTCTTAATCTAAAAGCAAATGTAACTGGCAATTCGGTAAATTTCCTTTTAAAACAACTTCCTTCAAAAGCAACATGTACATCGAGAAAAAATCCCCCCCCCCCCAGAAAATGACGCCATACCTCTTCCGGCAGCAGAATCATAAAAACGATGCCAAACGCAAATACCAGCGTCGAGAAAAGTAGAATAACCTGAAAGTTAAAACTTCAGGAGTAAGTATCAAAAGTTAATAATGTACTCAAATTCGTTTATCGTACGGTCGGAATTTTGTGCCCGTTGTTGCCCAATGCAAAATGTTATATATACGATTTAAAATGTCATAACTAAGTCATAATTTATTCTATTTAGATGTGGAAGATTTGCAAGGCACTTAAAATTAAAAATAATTGAAACAGTGTTCATATAAATGACAACTATAAACTTGGTTCAAACTCTAAAAATGACAATGAATGTTTGGAAGTTTTTCCTTTTTTCTATTTTCTCAGATCCAACAACCATCTCCAGCACTATCTTTAATGATAGATTAAGCGACCACTTACCTTGCAGAATGTGTTCATCACCTCCAGGAGCATTGTGACGTATATTCCTGAATCAAACAGACTGACAACAGCGACAGTTAGAATACTTAGAACAATTTTTTATGAGTTAAAGTGCAAAGTTAACATATAAGGACTGGTTTGGAAAAGCGAAAAACTTAACTGCTAAATAAGTAAAAGTAAACAAAATGTTATTAATAAAATTTGAAGCAACAAGTGTTTTAGACTTGCCCGTCGAAATCGGGGGAGCTTTTCGTTTTTTGCATTTCCACATTAAATTAGTTTTGATGTTACTAAACACTGACTGCGCTACTAGCTATGCTCGTAGCCCACCCACCCATATCAATTTCGTTTCGTCATTTTTGTTGATAATGTCATTAATTATATCACCTCATGCACGACGCCACACCATCGAAGTCGACCCCCATAATTAATATATCACCTAATCACTCATTTCAGTGGCATGGTGGCCGAGCGTTTTAGCGTGTTTGACTCGTAACCCTAGGGTCGCGAGTTCGAGCCCCGGTCAGGCCACTGTGTTGTGTTCTTGAGAAAGACACTCTACTAGTCCTGTTCCAGTCGACTCAGCTGTAAAAATGAGTACCAGTTCTGCTGGGTGGTTAACCTGCGATGGATTAGTGTCCTGTCCAGGGGAGTCAAAGACTCTGCGGAGATTAGCGCCGCCCTAATGGACAAAAACGTTCGAGCACGCAACATAGCTTACTTTCCATTTGTCAATCACATTCTGATCTAATATCTCCACTTCAAATGCTTTTCTACACATTTTTGGGTCTCAATAGAACTGGTTTGAACATGAGTTCCACAACCAAACTACGTACCTTTGTATGTAGAGTAACATGTTGACGTAAGCAAGGAGAAGGCAAGCGCTCGCGAGATCCGCTAATTCATTTTTGTACATTTCATTATCGTCTCCAGGTTTACCAATGATGATGATCGTGGTTATGAATGTCGCTAGCTGGACAGCATTAGTTGTGTTAATGTAGCTGAGTTTCTAAACCGGAAAATACAGGTTAACAAAACCATCATTTTATAAGAATCGTTCATTCAGGAATCCATGTATCGATCCAATCATTAATATCACCACTTATCCGATAACCGGTCCATTCGTGGATCCGTTAATAGTTATCGGCTACCAGACTGAGTTGAGTGTAATAACTACACGAATTGTAGTTCAATTTAAAAACACTTTTCAGAAAAGAGTTTTTCAAAAGATTTTTGGAAATCGAAATTTTTGTTTTTCAAAAATACACGAATAAAACTTATTGTTTCAAATTGAATGAAAAGTTGTTTAACCACTATTTAGTTTTTAATGATAAAATGACAAAAATGATTTAAGCGTATTTCAATTAAGCCACCAAAACGTCACACTGGCGCAATTCAAATATTTGATTGGTTCTTATCGACTTTGTTTGCCAATCAACAGCATGAACATTACTTCTATTTACACTGCAACATCGATCAATCAAACCAACCGAAAACGCTTTTTCCCAAAAGAACACGCAAATTAACTTAACCAACTCAACAAACCAAAACCGGTTGATACAAAAACAACACGATCTAACAAACCCTATTTCTTAAAAAACTATCAGTAATTAAACTCTTGGGTTATACCAAGCTGTCAAAACAAGCTATAAACTCTTGCAATATAGAAAGCTGTCAAAACAAGCTATAAACTTTTGTAACATAGAAAGCTATCAAAACAAGCTATAAACTCTTGTAACATAGAAATCTGTCAAAACAAACTCTAAAGTTCTACCATACCTCAGCAAACATCTGGTGGAGCTCTTGAAATAGTGCAATTGTCGACATCGCAAGCAAAGCCACTTCATGAGCGTACAAGCTGTTTTTGCTACATTGCTGATTAGAGAAAACTTTATCAATCTTTGAGGCTGTCTTACTTTCTGGGTAAATAATTACAACAAATTACAAATGGAAAAAAAAGGAAATTTTGTGGCTCTTTGATCTCCAACTTTTGTTAGTATCGGTGTTCCGGAAACTTAATTTGGAGGAGAAAGCATTATTTCTAAAGTCTTCTTAAAACATAATCTATTATGTCTCAGATGAATCCAGAAGATAGAGTGAATAGATTACGAGCCCAGAGGTAAAATGACGCAAATGGAAGATGATCGCCAGACAAGACAAGGAATTACTGCAACACTGTAATGACATGGACGCCCGGCCGCGGGGAAAAGGAAGAAAGGAAGACCTATAGCTAAAACGACCTGGCGAAGAACAGTAGAGAGAGAAAAGGAAGAAGCAGGTTGGTGGTCATGGGATGACACAAGAACTATCGCAGCAAACAGAGAGAAATGGAAGCATTCTCTGGAGGCTTTATGCGCCACGAGCTCGAGGCGTGTAGAAGATATACATGGGTATATAACTTCATAAGCTGTATTTTGCCAATGATAAGCCTGATATCGCGTCGGCATTTGGTTATACGTCGTCGCACGAAACTTGAGATGAGTCAAGGTGCGAATGCAAGAAATTAACAGTTCTTATAACATAGAGGGCCAAATTGCTTTGATTTGATTGGATATCAACGGGGGCATTTTTTTTCTTAACTCAGGGCAAAATTACCGACACTGGTTGAACGCTGGTATACTTTCGAAGTTTTACGAAGATTTCTTAAAGGTCTTAAAAATGGCTTTATAGAACGTTCACTACCCGTTTTCGAAAGTTTTCCAAAGTTTTCAAAGATTTTCGAGTATCTCCGAAGATTTCCCGATGTTTTTAGACATTACAAAAACGCCTTTAATAGAAGCTTTTTAAACCATTTCCAAAAATTCCCGAATGTTTTACAGAGATTACAAAGGTTTTAAAACACAAAAAAAAAATTGGGATAAATAAAATTAGTCAAGCAACGCTTTTCGTGTCGGTACTGCGAAAAATGAAGAATCTTGCCCTCGATGTCATAAAAATGTAATCGAAGCGATTCGGGCAGTCTTGGAAAAAAAATTGAAAACACTCGTGAAACTAATCCTAAATTTTACCCCGCCTCATGCGATTACCTATACCAAGCAACATGTTTATGTACATACCCAGAGGCGTTTGCTTGAGTCACTCCAAATAGTGTGTCGACAACCAATGTAGTGCGTGAGAATGACCATGAAAACAAAATACAAGAACGCTATCATGTATAGAAACGTAAGGCCCTCACTTTTCCTGTAAGGAAAATAAATAAAAAACCTTCTTTTTAATGATGCCTTGGTTTACATTCCACTAATGTTATGACATTACGTGCGTACACACGAAAGGAGTGTAAGTAAATGAAATCGCACATAGTCAAATGGTTGTTGTTAAAAACGTTTTGCGTTGTTTCAAAGCTGCTCTCGCAATTAACATTCAGGTTCATTTTTCACAATACCAGAATAAAATAATTTTCGCAAATAACTTGATATTTTGTTCTAGAAAAATGTGACAAGGATATGTGGGATTTATAAAGCAAAAGAATCCTCAGCTAGTTTTCTCTGTAATAACCCCCCCCCCCCAGCTACTCACCATTTTGTGCGCATGAGCTGTGTAGTCAGCGGGTGAAAGAGCAAGTCATTGTCCAAGCAGTAATCTAGCATAACCTGATAGTTGTACATTACAAGTCAGCTAATCATCATCTAAAACAATTCCATTGGTTAGTTTGAAAATTTACATCAATGCAAGATTTTCATATTGAGCCGCAGTAAAACAGCAGATACTTAACAATTATCCCTCAAAGTGGAGGTGACCTTTGATGGATATTTGCCGAGCCGCGAAGCGGCTCGGAAAATATCTATCGCTAGGCACCGACATTGAGGGGAATAATTGTTTTAGTATTAAACTACCAGGTGAATAGCACTTTTTAAAATAGTATATTTCAAAAAAATCCAAAACAACTCACGAATTGAGATAAGAAACTTCTCGGTGTAATGACTGCCATCTTGTTTTCTTGCCGACACGTAAAGTTTCTCGAGGCACTTGTTCAGTTCACCTGGAGTCATTTCCTCGACAGTTATTAAAATTGAATTCTTTTTTTTGTTCAATCGATGCTGCAAATGTATTTTCTTTTATTAAAATTTTCAATTTCTTCATGTTTACATGGTAATGAATGAATAGAAAAGTTTGTAAACAAACTAGCCAGCTGGTAAACAATGCAAAAAGCTGTGCTGTCTGTTTTAAGAACTTCTTCTTCTGAAACTAAAGCAAAACAGGAAGCCATTTTTCACGGATGAGTGACCGAGGTGAACAGTGAGTAATTATTCACCGAAGTGGAGGTGAATAGACAAGGATATTCACCGAGCCGGGAAAGCGGCGAGATGAATATACTTGGCTTTCACCGACACTGAGGTGAATAATTACGTTAGCATATACCCAACCAGCGAATCAGAGAGAAATTACTTTTTTTTTCAAAACAAGATGAATAAATAAATAATTCGTCTTTACCAAGCTACCACGCGCATATTGCAAGACGCGCGAGACTGAGG
This sequence comes from Hydrozoanthus sils, assembly GCA_027575215.2. Lineage (NCBI taxonomy): Eukaryota > Metazoa > Cnidaria > Anthozoa > Zoantharia > Hydrozoanthidae > Hydrozoanthus > Hydrozoanthus sils. The sequence goes on from JAOBRD020585170.1 coordinate 8,961, forward strand.
CCAAGAACGAGATCAACATGTTGTCAACTTCGCTCGCTGTGTTCAAACTTCAGTTGTTCAGAGTTTGAAATCAGTTTGCAAAAATATGTTCCGTGTGTTCTGAGAAACGGCAAACGAAGAGCCAAAATCAAGATAAAGTCAGAGTTTACTTATTGCTTGTGGGACCAGAATTGAAGTTGAAGGTGATCTGAGAGTTTAATAGATCATTTTAAAACATGCCGGTGCTGCCATGAATGAGACCACAAGGAAGCTTGATTGCCATCATTCACTTCCAAAGCAATGTCTGTCGTTTCACACGCATATACTTCTGTAAACAACTTCGTGTCGCCGCGCCGGCAACTCGATTTCAATGACACTTTGAATTTTCTACTTTTGAAAATGCTGTTCATAAGTCAAACAATTATTCAAACTTTCCTCGAAATACATTACTACCAAACTCTGCCTGTGAATTTTTTGTGTTATCTGAAACAGCTGGATCATTTATTTCTAAAATTTCAGCTTCGCTGACATCTTTCGGAAATCGCGACCTAATGTTGTTTTTCCCGATCGCTAACCAGTGAATATCCTGGATATTCACAGAAAATTGAAGTTGAAGGTGATCACTTGATCACTTTCGGAAATCGCGACCTCACTCATGTTGTTTTTCCCGATCGCTAACCAGTGAATATCCTGGATATTCACACAAAATTGAAGTTGAAGGTGATCTGTTCCTTAAACAGTGAATATCCTGGATATTCACTGTTTAAGGAACCAATCAGAGCGCGCGAAAAACACAATTCGCTGGTTCGGTATATGCTAACGCAGGATATTCTGTGTTTGATGAACCAATCAGAGCGCGCGAAAAGTGCTATTCACCTGCTAGTTTAATACTAATTTTGGGTATCTTTCGCCCCACGTAAGTGCATCCATACTACTAATTGATGTCGAACCCCTACCCTCTGGATGCCGGATACTTAGATCGTTGATAACTTGATGACGGATGCTTTATACAAAAGTTTTTCTGGATGCCTTGCCAGAGGATGTCAGATCCTGATTGCTCTGATTTTCTGAATGCGGGTTACCAAAGCTAGATCCTAGATACGTTTACATGGCGGGGTGATACCTTGATTACCGGTAATCGAATTCAACGGCTATCATTAAAACATCCATTCTAACTGAAACACTCTAAACACAAAAATGATTGATGATATATTTTTCAGCAAGAAGTAAAGGATCTTTTATGAAGAATCACTTATTACTAAGCTTAAGTACCTTAAGTCCACCTTTAATAAGTATATTGAGGATCGGAAACCAATTTTCAAAAACAAAGGGGACCGGACACCAATAACACATAGGGAACTGAGCACCAATTACTACATAGAGGAATGGGCACTAACAAGAAGACTGCAACGCAAACAGAGTTGATAAGCTGTAGACCAAAATACCTTCTCTACAGAACCTTGTTTTGATTTCAATTTACTTATTCACAGTGCTTCCGTTACAATCAAAATAAAATTAATTCACCGGCCTATTTTTAGCAATACGCCATTACCTTCGGTCCAAAGTAAGTCTCGCATTTGTCATTTCTTGCCTCATTCGGAGGAGGGCTGAGGTGTTCAAAGTTGTAAGTAATCTAAGAGTACAAAAAGAACATACCTCAAATATCAACTCCCTGCCAGCTCTCAGTATTATATTGCATCAGAGACATAGTTTAAAAATTCGTAACCTTCGAACTTCCTAGAAGCTATTTAGAATTCTGCACAAGTTGTACAAATTTTAGTTGCTGTCATTTACCAACATTCGATCAGCTACACAATGTTTGCTTTGTAACAATCGACACAGTAAGAAATACCTTCATGCATCCGGCCTTGCAAAGTCTCCTAAGGTCGGGATGGTGTTGTTAATTAAGAAAAAAGGGGGGTGAAGAGGGCAGCAGGCAAGGGGGCGGGTAAATAGCTGGAACATGTGTTTGATCCCTGTTTATGTACACTTAAATTTGCGTCATCCTTTTGTTTTACATTGGGAGCTCTCCGTTTCTTTAGATCTCAGGAAACGCAGTTTCTTGTCTTTGCCTAGATACGGCTATATATTGCAGGTGCATTATCCAGTTCGAAATTTGCGTTTGATGCATATAAACTCACGTCTTTACAAAATATGACATTGCATTGCTTGTGCCACAAAAAGTACCTAGAAGACAGAAAAGACCCTTAGGTCATCAACCATAACAAAATAAATGTTGGATCTTCTTTGTGATGGAACAACGTTGCAACTTAGTGAAGAAGATCTGCTAAATTGCCGCCTAAACTTACCGAGAGTTCTGGATCCGCACGCATATGTGGAGAACGCTCTATGCATTTGTCCATTACCACCTTGTAAGGGTAAAAATTACGGGACAAAATGTGAGGATAGCCATCAAAATAAAAGACAGTATGATCTACTTATGCTTTACATCATGAGACTATTAACTTGTACTTATACTTGATGTTTTAGCTTGATTTCTAGTAAGTCACCTGGGAAGCAAACGTTTATTATCACCACGAAACCTGCAGTTTGATGGCTGTCGTAGACACTTTCCATTGGGTAAAAGCACTGCTGTTGAAGAATTTTTTTCTTAAATAAGAAAAATTCTACTGGTGTTGTAGTGAAAACTCTGCTTTCAGATTTTCTTCTACACCTGCTTTCTAATTTCTGAGAGTTAATGAGAAGGAAAAATCTTTAATGCTGCATATATCAACCAGACTTCAAAAACAGATATTTATACGATAACAGGGTGGTTTTTACTCAACCGAGTCTTAGGAGGAAGATCACAAAGAGTTAACAATTAAATGGCGTGGACCTGTGCCAGAAAATGAAGAAATTCAAACAAAGAGTGAGCCTTAGCGACAACTTACGACAAGAATTAAAATTTTTTTCGTCAGAAAATACGATGAACTAATATGTGAAACTGTCACGAAGTGAGTACTTTGAAGAAAGTGAAACGAAAAGTTTGTAAGATAAGAAAAATGTTAAGTTAAAGAGAGTCTTAGTGGCTATTTCGATAACTGAGTATAAATGTTAGAGAGTTTCATTCAAATCGATAGATTCATTTTTTTACATACAAAAACTTTGATCAACGCAAATTAGTTCGAAAACTTATTTCTAAAGTTTCTTTATCGAATACTAGTACAATTTTTCAAGTATGATGATACCGCTTATTCTTTTTTCTATTCTCTATTTGTATATGTAATAAAATTAACTTGGGCTTCGTTCTCATTATTCATTGTTTGTAACAAGAATTTAATTCATTGCGAAAAGCTTGTTTGAAGAGGTCATTACGCTTTATTTTCACATTTAAAAAATAGCTGTACAACCATTAAAAACTGCTTATAGCTGATTTCACGTTTAAAATTTAACAAGAACTGGCGCCAACCTTGACTCAGTTTGTGAAAAAATATGGCTGCCGCAGGAAGTATTTTATTGACAAATATATACAACTTCTTTATAAACATATAAACAAACGGAGTTTGAAGCTAACAATTACTGAAGCGATAGCCCTGACGAGTAGATGGCTAAACACTTCTCATTCAAGTGAAAAAGAAGGATAGTAGACAGCATGAGACGAACTCTTCAAGGTCCTTTATTTCTAGCTTTGGTTTGTTACAGTTTTTAGAAAAAGGCGTATTACATTGAAAGCATTTTATAGTTTTTGAATAATGTGGTGTTGTTGTCGATGTTACACCTTCAATTAGTCTTAGTATTTTTTCGAATATATTTACTTGCTTATGTTTGCTCACATTATGAACTACAAAATAGAAAGTGCTTTGTAAGGTATTTTATTCACTCGATGTTTATGCAAAATCCCTAACTCGCTCATACCTCGCGAGTTCGGGATTTAGCACAAACATCTCGTGAATTAAATCCCGTACGCGGCATTTTCTATGAAGTAAACTATGTCTCTCCACATATATAAATCTACATACCTCCGCCATACACGGCATTTTCTCGATCAACCTCTTCATGGGGGAAAATCCATCTAACTTACGGTTCTTGAAAGCATCGTTCCACCTTATGTTTGCGTTATCGAACATTTGCATAAAGAATCAGTAAAAAAGCGTACACATACTGGAGTTGCCTTCTAAGACTTCCAGACTGAGCGAGATCGGATATCGTTGAAGGTTAGAATATGTTATATGGGAAGAGCAATATAGTGTAGAGGTAAATTATTGGATAAGGAGAGGGAGTCGCATATAGGGCTTGAGGATCTCTTAGATTTAGGGTATCGTGTATTGGTAGAGCATTATCCTATATAGTATAACGATAACTTTGATCGTGGTTAGCTCTGGTATTCCCTGTTAAGACCTGACTATAGTTTCTGTCGGGAGAGTAGCTGATTTCTCAAAGCAGAGAGCAGGGAACGCACGTTACGATTCTAGCAATAGCTAGTTACAAAAGCCAGTACTAGTTAAGACTAAGATGCACCTTAACTTATTATATCACAAACAAAGATCCAAGGTGAAAAGAACAATAAACGTTGATTAGCTATTGAAAATTACTGAACCACGTTCTGTTTGAAATAAAGAAACTGTTTTGCAACGTCACAAAAGTGCTGGGCTATCTCCTACGGGTAGAGAAACACATAGGGATTGGGTGTTGTAAAAGGGAAAAATTGGCTATCTACTTGTTGCTTAAGGAATCCGTGGCTGCAGAACAATCTTAATCTCAAACTTTTGTCAAGTCTATGTTCATATCAGCAACTCAAACTTGCTAATTCTGTGCATAGAACTTGCGCCAAAGCATTTTATTTTGATCATTTCCACGGCTAAATCTTCCACGCGCCCCCATGCATTTTGAAGTGTGACGTATTACGGTTGCAGTGCCAGTCTCCACTCTCGAAAATCACAAATAGCACTGAACGAGAGGGGTCTGGCACTGGAATCGTAACAGGTCACATTTCAAAATGGCGGCCCGTGGGAAATTCAAACCTTGGCAAAAAAATCAAAACAAATTGCTTGGCGTTAATAATATCAATATGTACAAAATTATCAAGTTTGAACACCGCAATTGCAACACGTCACATTTTAAAATTGCGGCCCGTGGGAAATTCCAACCGTGGAAACGTTGTGACTAGATTCCATCCGTCAAACCGCCCTTTTCGATTGAAGCCTTGGAACTACTTTTTAGAGTATCACGTTTTACTTCCGCTTGCCCCCAGGTCTGTTCATACGAGTTTCAAAATATTATTTAGCTTTTTACTTTTAGCTAAATCCTCTGTTTTTAAATTTCTTTTGTCCTTCTCGCTTTCGGTATGGAATCGTTCTTATTAAATTCATTTCAATTTCATGCCGATCATTTTACTCGAGAAACACGTAACTTATTGTTTGTAGCTGTTCAAAAACTAATTTCAAAAATAAATATCTCAATACTAATTGAAGTCAAAGCTTCTCTTTCGTTACTGTTTATAGATTAGCGCTTGAATGAAAAAAAAAACAAATCAGCGTATTAATCTAGGAAAAATAAACATTAAAACGAAACTTCGCAGCGCAAGAAATATTCAAGATAAATGGATTTTGTGTTCGTGCATATCATCGAACCGACATGAACTAAAACTGAATGGTTTAAATGCTGCGATATGTATTTTTAAAGAAAGTTTATATTAACTAGCTGAATTCATATCTTGTAGAAGTAAGAGCATAAACGTTGTTTATTGTAATTTTCGGTTAACGTTTATCATATTTACAATGGCTTAACAGTGTGTAAAATATAATATTGTTTTTTAAGCAACAAAAATTCGATTACTCACATCTTTATAGGCTTACAGTAATGATCAAATGAAAATGTGCTTCTATTTACAGAGGTGAACTTACTATTAGACTTTGCTTCATAAGTTAACTAAATTTGGTTAAACTGTGGTTAAAAACTTGAACATTCTCAACGGCTTCGCTCGCGGCCGATAGCTACAACATTACTGCAAGCAATGTTTTGGTGCGGTTCCCGTTAAACGGAACTTTGTCGGAAGCAATTCCCGGGCTTCTCTCTAAAAGGGCGGTTTGACGAATGGAATCTAGTCACGGTCAAAATAATTGCTTGACGTTAAAAATAATTATGAAGTTTGAAATTCTGATATGTAACAAAAGTTATATTTCTGACCAAGATGTTTACAGCCGCCGAGGATCCGAAGACCTCCTTTCATATTAATGTCTATCATTCAACTATTTTTTTCTCCAAACGCACTAAATGACTAGCAACTAACCTTTCATGACCGAGGATGACCCGCACAACACTAACATGCCCCATATTAATCGCAATGTCCAGGCAGTTGTAGTTGCGACTACCAGTCATTGTCATGTCAGCACCATGTTCCAACAGAGTGCGTACTACTTCAAAATGTCCTTCAACACTTGCTTTCAGCAGCGGGGTAAACTGTAAAACGAGGAAATAGCAGCAGAAAATTTTCACAACATCTAGGTCGAGAAAAACTGTTTCTAGTAATGGAGATCATCAAGGCATGCGCAACATCCAGGCCAGTTTGGGCAGAACCGGGAAACACTAAATTCACTGCAGGTTATCTTCAAGATGGCGGACATATTCGATCCAGTCTCCTACGCTGGAGAGACCGCGCGGGTTGTTTCGATTGCTGGAGGCAGTACAGAGCAACATAACAGTATAGAATAGAAAATCTTAGCAAAGTCAAAGTTAAATTTCCTGCTAACATCCCAAAGAAGGAGTTGCTTGCATTGCCCAAGAATTGAGCATACCCCGGCCACACAGATAGACTCTTTGCACACACTTTTAAAAAAATAACTTTAGTCACTTAGTTTGTTTGGAATTACTGCTGATAAAGTGGCAGACTGACAGAACATGAGTGAAAATGTCAAAAACTCAAAAGTATGCAGTCTTAAATGAAGCTGTAAAGAAAGGATTTTTCTAAAAATTAATAATTGTATAGTTTCAGTTTCGGCAGTTTATTAGTGCCAACTGGTGATATTGGAACAAATCCAGACACGGAATATGAACTCCGGAGCTGAGTGTTTATAAACCGTGTTTATTATATAGATTTA
>JAOBRD020585279.1:0-15975 GCA_027575215.2 Hydrozoanthus sils
CACAGTAGAAGAATAGCACAGTAGAAGAACAGCACAGTAGAAGAACAGCACAGTAGAAGAATAGCACAGTAGAAGAACACCGTCTCCCACATCTAGAGCACTATGCCGTACAGAAGATTCCTACTATCAAAAATGAATGGAACTGTGTGTACGAAGCTATATACCTGGAATTGATTTCAACCGTTTCAGTACTGATGAGGGTCTCTTCAGGTCAGCCAAGAACTTATATAAGTCTTCATCCTTGAGACGATCTGATTCCTGTCAGATAGAGAGCAATTTATGAATCTTTTGTTTCTCTCTTACGTCGACTCCACACACAGTAAAACAAGCAAAATACATATTATGGAATGCGTAACTGTAATGATAACAAAAATCGTTATACATTTTTGAGGTATAAGAAAATATTGGATTTATGACGACCAATATCATTTAACTAGAAAATTTTCATTTTCTTAGTAGCAGATGACTGCACTAAAATACTATTGGGCAAACAGCGAATTTATTCTAAAGACAGCATATTCTGTTGTTAAGCTTTTGCTGTTGGATAACCAAGAGTCAGTTTCTATTCATTTACTCAAGCTTTTGCTCCGGTTTCTTGTGGTTTCATCAGCCCGGGACGTTTTCCGCAATATTAAGGCCTGTTTCTATTCCGAGGTACAACATCACTCAAATTATTAGCCCAGAATTTTAACGATAGAAAGGGGTTCTAAGAAGAATTCTGGCTGTACTCAATTTCGAATCTATTCTATTTCATTTATTCCACTATTACTTATTCTACACCACAATTTATGACCAAAACTCCAAATGCTCAATTTTGTTCTACAAAGTTGTCAATAAAAGTGTTTTTTGTAGACACGAAGTCACTCCGAAACAAACATTGATCTGTCTGAGGTGAAATGGATTAAACGTACCAAGAATGATCTCCTAAAAATAAAAATTAATATGATCATAAAATAACATCCAAGGTCAACACTGGTGCTTTCTCACTTTCATTTGCTGAAATGACCCTAAGCTGTGTTACTGTTTCATCTAATTCTTTCTAGCAAGTTACAACTTATAATTATTACATAGATTATAGCTTGGGTTTCGGGAGGCTTTAACTTTAGAACACACTCAATAATTTGGACAAGACTAAGAATGCATGTACAATAGCTAGGATAAAAACAAACCAACAGTGTAAAAACAACCTTCACTAAAAAGGCAATTATCGAACAAATGATTTGTTGATGTCTAGTTTTGTGTTTACAATGGGCAAAGAAGAGAGACTTTCATTCTTAATAGCCTCGGGTTTGTAAAGAGGTTAAGGATAATTATGCAAAAACCTGACCTGTTTAAAGAAACTGTTGACAGTAAGAGTCACAGGTCTGAAGTTAGAAAGATCTGGAATGGGTTCCCATTCCATTCCCCCTTCTGCATGACCAGCATGGTAAGACTTGCGGAGCTCACTCATGGAACCTCGTCTCGTCAGGGATTCAGCAGTTTCTCTTCTCCTGGTTGACTTGCCAGTTTGGATGTTATCCACACCATAGTTACTTCCCTGAAAACATATTTTTTCCAGAAGTTTATATCTGTATTCACACAAGTGTTTTTCGGTCTTAAATACAACGATTTTCATAGTTAGTTTTCCCAACCATCGCAGTTTTAAAAAAGTGTTTACCTGTGAAAACATGATCTGTAGTTAGTTTTCAAAACACCATGAAACACAAGTGAAGATCTAAAACTGTTTTTGCATTTTAAAAGATGAAGTCACCCTGTTTTAGAAATAAACTTTGGGGGCTAACGCAGAGTAAGCCTAGTAAAACATGTAGGAGAAATAAGATGGCCTACCAGTAACACTGGGTTAGCACTACAAAGCATAAAATCTCCCACGTTTTCATCTTGCACACTTGCAAAGGCCAAGAGCAACTTCAATAACAGGCTCACAGCAGATCTGAGTGTGCTTTTTAACCTTTTACTAATTATGTTGAAAACAAGTTAGTCAAACTTAGGAACACCACCTACATTAAAAAAGTAGTGGATTCACTATAAAAAGGTACAACTCCTCCCTTTATATAACTGTATGTAACCGACCAGGGTTCAAACTGAAACTGAAAAATGGAATTCCATGACTTTTCGATGACTTTTCTATGACCAAATGCCATTTTCCACAGGCTTGACTTTAATTCAACTTCATTCACCAATTACACTTTCTGAACACTGAAAGACAGCGTAACGTTTCGTCAATTGTAGTTAATTTCGAGAGCATACGTTTGAGCATACTAAAAAAACCAAAGACCATACAGTAAGACTCAATGACTTTCCCAGACCTTGGCCATTTCCCCCACTTTCCAGGCCTGGAAAATACATTTTTAAATTTCACGACTTCTCATGACCGTGTGAACCCTGCTGATGTAGTGAAAACTGAAAGGCAAGAAATTCCTACCAAATTTTGGTTGAGTAACCTATTCTAACAGCTCGAACATTAGCAGTTCAATCCTTAGAAACAAAATTACTGTAAAAAATATTGTTATTTTTTATACTTTGAAAACCTATAAGAACCTCCATATCAACTACAATGTGTGTCAATTTATTGTTATCTATAAAAAAATTTTTGAAAAATCAATTTTGAAATGAGGTCACTGTGTGTGTACCTTACGAGACGTGGAACTGGGGGGCTGGTCCTTTTCCTGCTGGGAGACGCTGCTAGCATCAACTGTACATGCTCCACTGATGATGTCAATTAAGTGAAAGGCAGTCCATGCAAAGGGCATTCGATACTTTCCCAGTCTGCCACAGTTAGAAAGAGCACCTTCTCGGATCTTGTCTCGGTGCTATGGGAAACAAGGAAACTAGTAGTTCAATAACAGGTGATTTAAGGCATATGGGAAACATACACTTCAGTATCATGTCTGTACAATGATCTAACTGCTCTCAAACACTCCCAATTAACTTACTTAGTACACATTATGGGGTGCTAAAAACTAAAATGTAAACTTGTGGAAATGAATTTGTGGATTCAATTTTCTACGCTGCTGCCATACTACAATCAGTTTTACAAGTTTTACTCTGTCACCACGGTAAAACCATGGTTCTACTCTGCCACCATGTTATAATCACGGTTCTATTCTGCCACCACGTTATAATCATGGTTCTATTCTGCCACCACGTTATAATCATGGTTCTATTCTACCACCACACTATAATTATGGTTATATTCTTCCACCATGTTATAATAAAGGTTCTATTCTGCCACCATGTTATAATCATGGTTAATTTCTGCCACCACGTTATAATTGTTCTAATCTGCCACCATGTTATAATTATGGTTCTACTGAATTCTCGCACAATGTTATAGTCATGGTTCTGTTCTGCCACCACGTTATAATCACGGTTCTATTCTGCCACCACGTTATAATCATGGTTCTATTCTACCACCACACTATAATTATGGTTATATTCTTCCACCATGTTATAATAAAGGTTCTATTCTGCCACCATGTTATAATCATGGTTAATTTCTGCCACCACGTTATAATTGTTCTAATCTGCCACCACGTTATAATAATGGTTCTATTCTTCCACCACGTTATAATCAAGGTTCTAATCTGCCAACATGTTATAATCATGGTTCTATTCTGTCACCACCCTAAAAACATGGTTCTATTCTGTCGTCACATTGTAATCATGGTTCGATTCTGCCACCACGCTATAATCATGGTTCTATTCTGCCACCATGTTGTAATCATGGTTCTATTCTGTTGTCACATTGTAATCATGGTTCTATTCTGCCACCATGTTATAATTATGGTTCTATTCTGCCACCACGCTATAATCATGGTTCTATTCTGTCACCACGTTATAATCATGGTTCTATTCTGCCACCACGCTATAATCATAGTTCTATTCTGCCGCCACGTTATAATCATGGTTCTATTCTGCCACCACATTTTAATCATGGTTCTATTCTGCCCCCACGTTATAATCATGGTTCTATTCTGCCACCATGTTATAGTTATCGTTCTATTCTGCCACTACGTTATAATCATGGTTCTATTCTGCCGCCACGTTATAATCATGGTTCTATTCTGCCACCACGTTATAATCATGGTTCTATTCTGCCACCATGTTATAATCATGGTTCTATTCTGTTGTCACATTGTAATCATGGTTCTATTCTGCCGTCATGCTATAATCATGGTTCTATTCTGCCGCCCCGCTATAATCATGGTTCTATTCTGCCATCACGCTATAATCATGGTTCTATTCTGCCGCCACGTTATAATCATGGTTCTATTCTGCCACCACGCTATAATCATGGTTCTATTCTGCCAACACGTTATAATCACGGTTCTATTCTGCCACCACGCTATAATCATGGTTCTATTCTGCCATCACGTTATAATCATAGTTCTGTTCTGCCATCACGTTATAATCATGGTTCTATTCTGCCAACACGTTATAATCACGGTTCTATTCTGCCACCACGCTATATTCTGCCATGATGTTATAACCATGGTTTTATTCTGCCACCATGTTATAACCATGGTTTTATTCTGCCACCATGTTATAACCATGGTTTTATTCTGCCACTGTGGTACAATTATGTTACCTTTGGGTTGTCAGTATCTTTCATGAATGGCTCCGCAACATCACTAATATCCCCTTGTTGTAGGATTTTTTCTAGCTTTACGACCAGGTAAACATCTGTAGATGGATAACTTATTGAAAACAGCGCTGAACGGCTTAGTGTTGAGATGTCTGTTCTTGGTACATAGTCCTTCACAAGTTTTCGGCACCAGTCATTGTTCATATCAAAGTAAAAATTTTCTGAAATCTAAGAGACATGGAGAAAAGAATGAGTAATTTCTTTTTTTTTTAGCTTCTTAGTTTGGAGAAAGCTTCACGTTCACCAGTTTGTTTGGACCCAAAAAAATATCGTGAAACAAAATAATTATGACATGTGCGTTTAACTCTACAGTAGAAAATAAAATACAAAAATTTATACAACTGATGGTGTTCTGAGTTCCTGCACTGGTAAACAAATACATAAAAAAGTGTAGTAATATTGTTGTATTTGCTTACAGTATCTGTAACCGGCTTAGGTGTACCACTTTGAGCTTGAATAAATAATAAATAATTACATAATGACAACTACCCCAAGGGGCTTTTTAGTGTCATAGCTAAAATACCAATTAAACACGACTACAATTAAGACTCCCAACTGGTTGGAAGCAGACTAGTTGGCTATTTACAAGCATGGTAGATTCGACTCTGGGTTCACCGAAGCCAATCCTGTCAGTGGTTAGAGTGGGATTCAAACCCAGGACAACCGCACACAAATCCAGCACCCTAACCACGGAGCCTCGCTGCCATCATGGTTCCATTCTGCCACCATGTTATAATTATCGTTATATAATTAATGTTATATATTTATCGTTCTATCGCTCGTTTCACAAATAATTAAGTTTCAAAAATACATTTCAAAATCAACATGTATGAAATATTTATTACTTTCATTCCCCTTTATTTCCATGTAAAAGTCAAAAGTGATGCGTGGAGGATGTAAAGTACATTGATCATTAGTTGCTCACCTTCTTCTTAACTCTGCCATCATACAAAGCCATTGACGCAAATATTGGTTCAACGTCAAGTTCAAGTCTAGGTACCAAATTGGGGCATGAAGAAAGTTAAGAAAAGTAGCTATTGCAAGTTATCAACGAAGAGCTGCTGTAGTTTAAGCTAAAATTAAAAAAACGCAAACCAAACGCAAAACTGGAGTTTCCTGAACAAACAATTTAGCAATTCATCCCAACCAAAACAAATAAACAAGTAGTTGAAATGTTACAACCAGTCCAAAGCCCTGGCTTGACCTGACCATGGCTAAAAAAACATACAGCCATCATCCAATTAAGACAGAGTAATTGATGTGCAACAACCAATCAAAGGCCCTGGCTTGACCTGGCTATGGCTGAATAGCATCAAGCAACAATCTAATCATGACAAAGGAGTTGATGTGCTGTACAACCAGCCCAAGGCCCTGGCTTGACCAGTCCAGGCTAAACAGTAGATCAGAATCAATCCTTCATCATGACAAAATAAATGATAATTATGCTACAACCAGTGAAAGGCCCTGGCTTGACCTGGCCATAGTTGAGTAGCACAAGCATCTATCTAACCAGGACACATTATTTGATATGCACCAACCAGTCCAAGCAAAGGCTTGACCAACCCTAGCTGATATCATCCAGCACTCGTCTTCAGTCCACCAAGATTAGGGTTACAAAAATTATGATAAAATGTCATTTCGTAATGTTACAGTGAATGTTAAAAGCATGCCAATAAAAAAATTGACCCATTTGAAATCTCATTTCAAGCCATAAAATGCCACAATGAAGTGCTTGTTATTCACCACTTCATGCAGGAAAGTATGAGCGAATTTTCTTCGAAAGTCACTTGCTTAGGAAAAACTACGCCAGATATGGCACTTAGACATTTTCTCGAACCCAAAGACTACCTAGACCATGTTTAGTTAACTATTCCAGTAAACTTGTAGTAGTTCTCAAGCAAATCACTAGTTTCACTAAAAAAAGTGCAAGCAACATTGCTTATACTGTAAAACAAAATAAATATACAGCATTTGGTTTGGTGTTTTCCAGTTATTTCTTCTTTAAAATGATATATCGTGTGATATACAAAAAAATGACTCCAATTCTGACTTCACTTCTTATCATTTCAAATATAATTAAATTATACTTACTTTAACTGTAAACATTTCACAAGAATCCTTTGGCCAAAATGTTCTGTAGGAATGGTAGCTGGAATTCTTTTTTCTATACCTTCTTCCTGTGATTAAACAAATAAAATAAACAAGTCTAACAAAAAACACAGTTTTTATCACATCCATTGGTCTTCTTTTACCACTACCAACATGACATTAAATTCTGACCCCTGAAATGTTCCAATCCTGCATACAACGCAAAAAACAACAGAAAACCCTTACAATTAATATCTTAATGTCTTTACAACAACACACCCGAAAGTTATAGTGCAATTTAAAACAAGTTTTCTCTTGACCTGACAGACACAGCCCGTCCTTTCTCAACACTTACTTGACTCAGACAGTGGAAAACTTCCACTTGAGTTACTGAGAAACTTTTTTTACACTAAATAGTTAAACTTGGGTGTTTTTATTATGTGGAACAACTCCCTCATTCTGTACAACATAATTATTGTTTCTTTTCTCAAATTAAATGTTGGTAATTCTTCTCTGTTGTCGCTTGACCATGCTAGGAATGGGGTGCAAGGCTTAATTTGAGAGAACGAGTACAAAGTGAGTTCGTACAATAAATATATACCCTCTGCTTGGGAATTTTTCACAGAAGGGCCATTCCACAGTATCTTATCTGTGGCAGAGAGAGCACTTAGAGAAAAGTTCTTCTTGTCATTTCTATGAATGTAATATTTTTTTGCTTTAGCATGAGGTTGTAGGCCTCACAGAGGGCAGCCATTTGTGCTATTTGTTTTTACTGGTAAACCATATATTTGTAGTAACATAACCAATAATGCGCGCTGTTGTGAAGGTCACAGAAATTTTACTATTTTCATTTCTGTTTTCGTATTAAGAGTTCTCTGAAACCTTAAGTTATATTAAAGTTTAAAAATAAATAATGGGAACTTTTAGTGACTTACGCTTAGTAAAATAATAGAAAATTCTTCTACTCAAGGTGTAGCAGTGAGGAACGTTTTCTATTCATCGTAACTCTAATTAGACCTTGGCGTTTAATTTTGCTTTCACAAATAATTTCCTTCTCAGTACTACTTAGCATTAATTAAAGTGATCACACTGTGAGTTTTCATTTTATGGATGAAAAAATATTAGATTTTGCCAGTTGTCGCACAAATAACTCATTTGCTTGGTAAACCCATGGTCGGCCACAAGTTTGAACTTTATAGACTCCTCGAACTTTGCAAACTATCAAATGAATTACATTTGGTTCTAATCACCAGCAACTTCCATTCAACAGGTCACACTCTAGGTTCATATTGGACCAATTTTTAAAAAGTTAGAATTTTTGACAGTAATCAGTTGGAAAGCTATTAGCAGACTATATAATTGATTCCAAAACTAACTGATAGAAAAGAACCTAAAACCTCAAAAATCAGGGTTCTCTGAATCATGAAATGATCTTAACAAACTCAACTCCTGAAGACAAGTGTCCTGTATATATGTAACAGGAAATTGGAAATATCCCACGGCTAAAACAAAGAATGTCTGGACTATCTTAACATATCATCATGTAGTCTTTGCCTAGAATCAGAAGATTTAAACTGGAGGCTTTATTTGGAAGGGGACAATGACCCCAAAGACAGATAATGCCAGTTTCACCGTAAAGCAGATATTGAAATTCCTCATTGCAATAAACTGGTTCTAAGTAGGTGTTGTGTAGAAATTACATTACTATTCTAATTCTGTTCATTTTGATGTAGTTTACTGCTGACATATTGCAGACTCACACCTCGTGTAGGTGTAGTTTTGATTCACTGGAAAAGAACAGTCTGTAATGTTTTCCGCTTTTCATGTTTCTTTGATTAAATGAGGATGAATCAGTTGACTTAGTCTGGAAAACATGGTAGCAGAATGAGGTTTCATAACATGAGTGGAATCAGGATCGTTTTACCGTTTAAGGAATAATATTCAGACATTCTTGGAGTCCGAGGCATGTGATCGGCAGTTTGTCAGGTCGGAATTCTCAAATTTGAGTGTTTTTTTTTGAAGATCTCCTTGACAATTTCCGTGAACTCAAAAAAAAGTATGCCGTTTTATTTTGAAGTTGACAAAGTCGCAATGTGGGAAATGGAACTGGAGAAGATCAAAATCAAATTTGTCAAGTTAGAAATCGTTCATCGCTGAGTAATTAATTGTGTTTGGGGTCAACTCATCGCCGTTCTTAACACAATTTGTTGCAGTGTACTGTACTAAACAGTACAAACATGGACGATAGTATGGACTTTGCCATTAAACTGTGTGAAGAATTAGTCAACATTTGGGGAAGTGCTGGAATGTGCGCAAGAAAATGGCTCTCCAACTCACCAGCTGTACTGAAAAACGTTCCACCCGACGAGTATG
This sequence comes from Hydrozoanthus sils, assembly GCA_027575215.2. NCBI lineage: Eukaryota > Metazoa > Cnidaria > Anthozoa > Zoantharia > Hydrozoanthidae > Hydrozoanthus > Hydrozoanthus sils. The sequence continues at coordinate 9,107 of JAOBRD020585279.1, forward strand.
CTACTTCAGTCACCTTGGATAGTTGCCAGTTGCCCTCTACCAAGACCGTTGGAGTGATGTGGCATCCAGAACCTGACATGTTTACCTTTTCATCCAAGCAACCAGATCTAACAAAATTAACTAAGAGATCCGTTCTGAGCAGTACTGCATCCTTGTTCGATCCACTAGGATTGTTAACCCTTGTATGTCTAACAACTCGAGTGACTTTCTTTGTGGAAAATTGTCGTAACCCCTACAAATTTCGTTCGAGAGCAACTTGTCTTCAACCAGAGGAGTTGAAAGATGCATATGCCGAACTCTATCATATCAAACAGGCTCAAGAAGAGAGTTTCAGTGAAGAAATCAAGGCAACAAAAGTACAGAGACCATTGCTTCGTCAAGGCTGCGTTCACTTAGCTCTGTCATTGATGAAGATGGTGTACTTCGTTGCAGCAGCCGTTTCCAGTTCCAGAACGCTTACCATGGGAAAGCAAGTACCCAATCACTTTACCTGTGCTGACAGGTATATGTAAAAAAATAACAGTAAGAGGGTCTCATGAAACTAACAGGAATCGAGCGTTTCAAAAAGTGAATCCAGCTACTTTAAGCTTGCCTCCGTCAATGGATTGGATCGATTAAAAGGAGAATTAGGAATTAAGCAATAATTGGGAAGAAACTAGATTTTTAAAAAAAACAGCATTGATAATACGGGCCTGCGCAAAAGCCAAAAATTCATGATAGTTGTTTTTTCTGTGACAAAACTAGGCTTACGGTATTTCGGGTGGGCGCTATTTTTGCTCGATTAAATCTCCCTAGTCTATCATTTGAGCTTATTTTGAAGTGCTATCCTATTATATTTGTGGTCAGTGAAAAAAAAATCAAACTAGCATAGAAATATAGCGCGAAATTATGCGAGACTAAAGCCTGTTAGTCAGCTTTTTCAATACGTTTCAGTCAAGTCAAGAAAGACTTAATTCTAATTAATTAGCAAATTATAATTGCCAATTGCAGGTTAGTTAGTCTATGTAATGGGATTTCAGAATTTCCAGCATTGAGTCTTATGGGGATTTTAAATGTTGCACGCGCAACAACATTCAATCAGCTAGACTTTGCCAAACGATAGAAGACCCCCTTTCCTGTTAATGCTCCAGATATGTTTCATTTGTTACTACAAACCGTATATCTTTGCAAGTTATAGAAACATGGTTTCATTGGAACGAATCCGCAGCAACAGTACTGAGCACCACGATACGTTACAATCTCTTTGATCATCCAAGATCTACTCATCAAAGCGGTGGCAACGGGTTATGATTCAGAGACTTCCTAAGTGTACGCCAGCACGTGGCCGGCGAATTTCAGTCATTTTGAATATTCAGAATGGAAAATAGTATCTGCAACTTGTCGCATTCATCTGATTGTTGTTTACAGACCGCCATATTCTGAATTTAACCCCAACACAACTAGTGTTTTTCTAACTGAGTTTGCCGACTACTGTGTAGCACGAAAATTTTGCGGGAGTTTTGTTTTGCAGATTTTTTGTGGTTTGTGGGGGCAAATTTTTGCGGCTTGAAATGACTGAAATATCTGGTAGGAACTAATTTTTGCGATTCTCAGTTCAAGTAGCAGAATATTTAAGTGGAAGAAACCTTAATATGGTATTTTCAACTTTTATTTTACGGTCTGTAGAGTCAAAGTTCACTCTACTTACCTATTTAATGGAGAATAATACAGTAATCGCTGTAATATCTTACTGCACAAAGGGACTGAACAACGGCAAAACAAAACAAAACCCTATCCCTACCATACACAACAAAACACTCTTTCACTATTATGGTAATGAGGTTTTCCAGGTTTTATCAGTTACTATTTTTCAAGAAAGCAGTCTGAAGTAAGAATGTAAGAATGCAGAGGGGATTTCGAGTCAAAAGATGTAGTAAACTTTGAGATGTAACCGGGAACAGCCTACTAAAATGCAAAACTATGCCCTACTGTAACACAATGAGACAGACTCAGTCGATAATAAAAACACTTTCTTTTACAGTTAAAGTTTCAAGAATTGAAACAACATCTGTGCAGGCCGCCACAGAAGTGCCACTCGAACATGAATGGGATGCTACATGATTCGAGCCTGTGTGTTCTTCATTTTGCAAGTCATTGGTCAGGTTGTACTCTTCATCTTCGGACTCACTTTCTGACGTGGCGGTAACAAGGATTGATTTGTTGGTTATTTGGGGATTACCAAATAATCCAGAGAGATTCTCGGCAACAAGTTCTTGACACCTACAAAGCAGCTTTGCGTCTGCACAGGAAAACATCAGTTCAGCTGGAACATGTCGACCACCCTGTGGAAGATCTCTTGAGAAAGTCCATGATCCTGTAACCTTTGCACTAATGATCCCCCCGTGTCTGATGAAATACCAAACAAATCTTGATATGTATTGTGGCATGTGGCCAACATTTTTTTCCTCTCGTTAAACATCATCACCAAGTGAGAAGTAGGAGGGTATTCCAAGTTGACGACCACTGAATGTCTTTTTGACTGCGACAGCGTACATGTCCTACATATTTTTAAGCTCTTGGTAGTAACCCCTTGATGAGGTTTCCATATTGCACTGTATACATGAAATCCTCAAATGCACGCACTAACCGTAAACAACTCCATGATGAGTGTTTTACTTATCAACACTTAAAAACCCTTTTGGATTCCAGTTACAGCAAGCGGTGTAGAGTTACCGTTGCTGGGCAGATTTATTACACTTGTCACGTTTACCGGCATGGTATTGGTTGTTCTCTTATCCATGCTTTGAACCGTAATTCGTAGGACAAGAGGGTCGCTGCGGTTATACCATCTTCAGCCATCAATTTCAGTTTTTGTCTTCACTTGCATTGGTACGTCTATTTCGAGATATTTTCAACAAGGAGAAAGTTCTTCTGTGTCCTGCACCATTGATAAAGCTCTGCGAATTACGCCCTCAGTGTCAGATATGGTCACAGAAGAGAATTCTGAGAGTATTGCACGTGGGACACATGCCGCAAATAACAAAAGAAAAACTTATGATTGCTTTACAAACGAAGATCGTTATGTGTTAGCCACTTACTGCGCTCAACACGGTCCTATTGTGACAGTGAAACATTTCAAGTCAAAATTTCCAAACCTTAAAGAGAGCACTGCACGCAACTTCTGCGATAAGTATCAAAAGATTCTGTTGAAGGAGCTGCACGATGGCAATGGCCAGAACTCGGTGTAAAGCATACCAACCTCAAAGTGTGGGAGGAAGCTGCTAATAGGTGACCTTCACAAAGAAGTGATGAGCTTTATTTATAATCTTTGTGAAGTTGAGTTGTAAATGGTAAAATAGCTGTAGCTGCTGCAAAAGGCATTGTTAATGCCAAGAACGAAGAAATTTTAGTTGAGAATGGAGGCCATGCTACCCTTAGCAATAGTTGGGTAAAATCTCTGTTTAAAAGAATGAATTTTGTGAGCTAGAAAAGACCACCTCTACGAAGCCAAAGATGATCGGTGAAGTCAGGGATCAACTTCAACGAGACTACCACCGCAATATCTATACAGTCCAGCGGTCAGCAATGGTCCCTCAGCAGCTTATTGTTAACACTGACCAAACTTCAGTAAAGATGGTTCTTGTATCAGAGTACACAATGAGTGAAAAGGGTGCAGACCATGTTTCTGTTATTGGGGGTGATGACAAGAAAATGTTCACTGCGTTTATCCAACCCCTTGATGTATCAGTCAACCGCCTATATAAACATTTCATGAGAGAAAAGTTTCAAGGATGGAATGCTGGAGAAGTTGAGAAGAAGATAAACGCTGGGCAAAACACCAGTGACATTGCAAATGAGATGGGCATTCCAGTTATGCGTGAGCTTACCTCACGTTGGTTGATCAATTTTTATAAGTACATGCAGAAAAATCCCGCGATCATCGACAATGGATGGATAAATTGCGGCATCACAGACACCCTAGCAAATGGTGTTCCTTCAGATGACCCATTCGCACCAATCTGATGAAATGAATTGTTGTTTACTTGACAGTTTTTGTTCTTTGTACAATGTTTTGTTTGCGCAACAGACTACCGCATTATGTTTAAGTCCAATTTATAATGCCCCAGTGGCACAAGTCCATTAGAAGCAGAGTTTTTAATTTTTGCGCTGTTTTATTTTGCAGGGTTTTTCTTCTGTGAGAACTAATTTTTGCGGATCAAGGTCAATCCACAAAATTCGCAAAAATTAGAACCCACAAAATATTCATGCTACACAGTATCTAGAATCTACCGCCCTGTGCACCGATCAGCTTCTGATTACTGGTGACTTTAACCTCCATGTCGATGTGATTGACGACTCCAACACACACAGATTTCATGAACTCCTTTACAGCATGGGGCTTCGCCAACACGTCAGAGTACCCACTCACATCTGTGGCTACACCCATGATCTTATCATTACCAGGAACTCTGATCAGTTCATCATCTCCCCTCTGTGGGCCAACTACCTATTCTCTGATCACATGCCTGTCCATTGTAACATCCAAATTGAGAAACCTACTCTCAAGAAAACACAGATTTCCTATAGAAACCTGAAGTCAATTAACATCGAAGCTTCACGAGATGACTTATCACAGTCAACCCTATGAAAAGACATGCTGTCATTCAATCTCAACGATCTTGTTCACTGCTACAATGACATCTTAGCGTCAACACTGGACCAGCACATGCTTATTACAAAATCTGTGACCAAAACGACCCATTGTGCCATGGTTCAATGACAAAATCAAGGCTGCTAAATTAGAACACCATCGTGCAGAAAGAAAGTGGAAAAGAACGAAACTAGATTGCTACCTTCTGCGTTATTCATAAAGCAAAGAAATTTCAGGCCATATTTGACATGAAGAAAGCTTGTAAAGAGTATTACACGAACTTCATTCAAGACAACAGCCATGACCCTCAAAAACTATTCAGGTCAGCAAAACACTGTTCAGGCTACTACGACAACAGACAACTTGCTAATGACATTGGAGACTTTTTTGTCCAGAGGTAAACCACACCAAACGAGACACAGCCGCACCTACATAATGTCAGTACATCAGATGGGCTCCACCCTGCAGACTCCGTCTCTCCTACCTCCTGTTTAACTCATTCCACCTGGTTACAGAAGATGTAAAATCTTTTAATTTCTAAGTCGAACAAGAAATCGTGCCCTCAAGACCCAATGCCTACTCAAATTGTCATTGAATGTCTCGACATCCTGTTACTAACACTCACAAGGATGACCAATCTCTCTCTAGAATACGGATACTTCCCTGAAAGTTGAAACATGCAGAAGTTCGCCCTAGACTAAAGAAACCAAAAGCTGAAACCATTTTCCCCAATCTCCGTCCTATAAGCAACCTCACATTTGTCTCCAAACTTACTGAACGTGCTGCATTCAAACAGACCCACAACCAACTCTGAACTGTCTTTATCCCAAAGCTCAGTTTTCCTATCAGAAATTTCATAGTACTGAAACCACACTACTCCGAATTAAAAATGATATATTGATGAACAAGAACAAACAACATCTTACTCTATTGGTTCTACTCAACCTAAGTGCCACGTTTGATACAGTTGATCATGTAATATCACTAAATCGCCTTAACTCCAACTTTGGTATATCAGGCCAAGTACTGTCCTCGTTCCGCTCCTACTTACATAACCGGTCGCAATCAGTGTCGGTTAATGGGGAAACATCCCGGTCATTTGACGTTAAGCATGGTGTTCCTCAAGGGTCCTGCCTTGGCCCTCTCCTCTTAATTCTGTATGTCAGTAGGCTGTTAACTATTGTGGAAGGCCACCTACCAGAAGTGCACGCATATGCTGACGTCACACAACTTTACATCGCCTTCAAACCTGAGCCTGAACATACTGCTGATGCCGTCACAGCTATGCAAGCATGCATCACTGATATACAGAAGTGGATGCTAATAGGTAAGCTGATTCTTAATGATTAAAAAAAACGAATAGTGATTGGATCCAGGCAGCAGTTAGCAAAAGTCGGCATTGACTCCCTTCGTGTGGACCAAACAGCGATTCTCCCCTCTTCCAAAGTGAGAAATCCTGGAGGCTGGCTTGACAACCAACTTAATATGGTCACGCAAAAAAAACCCAGGCATGTAAAGCCGCTTTCTTCCACATATCAGAAGGATCAGTTCTGATACTCTTCAAATTTTAGTAAATGCTTTTGTGACAAGCCAACTTGACTATTGCAATAGTATTTCATTCGGACTGCCTGATAGTGAACTGCAAAAGCTCCAGAGAGTACAAAACACCGCTGCTAGACTTATCTGCAACATCAAAAATTTGCACATATTACTCCAACTTTAGTCAAACTGCGCTGACTCCCAGTTAGATATCGCATAAAAGCAATTCATGGACTTGCACCCAAATATCTTACTAAACTTCTAACACGCAAAAACAAATGCAGTTTCAATAGAGTTTCAATTCAAGATCAAATAGCGAGATTCTACTAGAGTTTCAATACAGTTTCAATTCAAGATCAAATAGCGAGATTCTACTGCATCAACCAAGGATAAAAACACTACGCACACTTGGTGATTGCAGTACCACTGCAGCTGGATCTGCACTCTGGAACAACCTTCCGAATGAAATTAGATCTGCCACTAACTCCTTTTAGAAACTTCTTAAGTCTCACCTTTTTAAGATAGCGTTTAAACTATAAATTATTTAATTAACTAATTTTATTCAAATCCAATTAATCTGTTTTATTATTAAGTAATTCTTTATATTTTATTATTTGTTTCATACATATCAATTTTTTTCTGTAATTTTTATGAATTCTGTAAACCGCGGAAAAGCATCTACTTATGATTTGCTGCACTG
>JAOBRD020585386.1:0-15974 GCA_027575215.2 Hydrozoanthus sils
GTCAGACTGGGGGTTCAAGGGGGTCCAAATCGTGATTTCTACAGGTGTGGGCGTGGAGCTCTTCAGTAATGTGTAACGTGGAATCGTTTCAATTTCTGTAGGAACGTCCGTCACTAGACCAACCGCTGGGTATAACTATCGCGGGCGGAAAGGATACCGGATACGGTGTGTTTGTATCAAAGGTAAACTGCTTGTATGAACTATAGAGAAAAAAAAGCCTTTATATTTCTTTATGAAACGTCTTTGTCTTGATCTGAACTGCAAATGGTATTTACCTTATCTTAAAGTGTTTGATCTTTGTTGGTAGAAACCCTTAATTCTTCGTAATGTGTGGGGTTTTTGGATCAAATAGTTGCTGCGTGCGCATTTGATAAGAATAGCGGGACTGATATTTAAAAGCATATAAATCAGAGTATTGCCTCTCTCAGTCACGAAACATCTTGCACGACGAGGACCAACAGATATCGACTAAATTTGAAAAGCTTGTGCTTTCTATTCCTTGTTATGCAGGTTGATAGTAACTCGCCAGCTGCAGAAGGGGGCTTAAGACGCGGAGATCAGGTAATGATATTATATTTTATGTAAGTTCAGTGTGTTATAAATGCGCAAAAAATAACCAGCTGTGCTTTGTGTAAACTTTGCTAGCGAATCTGTTAATTCGCTCCGTGTGAGTCTTTATAATTTTGCCCCTTTCTCGAACTCTTTTTATTTTCCTCAACTGAGTCACAAAGGCAGCTTCTGTTCTCCTGAAGTCAGGTCTGACTTTGAACTAGGTGTTTCTCACATTTTTACATTGTGGTGGGCGAAGATGGAAATTTAATCAACTTCTCCTCTTATAGATACTCGAAGTAAATGGACAAAGTTTTGAAAACACCATCTATTCAAAGGTAAGTTTATTCGTGGTGTGTCTCCGGAGTGTGTGAGTGTGTGGAATTTTGTTTAAACACAGTACACCTGAACACACAACACTATTTAAAATCTGTTTAGTAAACTATAATGTATACTTGTAACTTGTTGCTCTAACGTCAAAGATAACCTCATAAATTAAATAAGAATAAAGTATGGCGAGGTTTTTAAAAAGATTTTAAATGTTAATGGATTGGTGGCCAACATCGCCTTGATGCTTGGTAACGAATTAGTGTCAATTTTACCTTTAACTGGAATTGTAATAAGTTGTTCTCTGAAGGTACGTGTGTTTTTTTATTAAACGTTTAGTTGTGCAATAATCTGTGTTTCGATGGGTGCGGTTCGATCTGAGGCAAACACTTCATTACAGTCGCCCTTTTGGCTTTTTTGTGTCTTGAAATCGACCTGTGTCTGACTTCGCCGCGTATCGTTGGAGGACTGGGAAGAGAAGTCTTAGAAAGAACTTCGCGGCCGGCGCGGCCAAGTCATGCGCAAACGGGGTAAAAAGCTAAAAGAGCGCCTGAGCTTCTTTTTATAACAGAGACGCATCGCTTCACCCTAGCCGTCCCTCCACCCTAACACACCCGCCGAAACCTATCGTGACATTTGAAAAGCATGATATATTGTTTTGTAGACGATATAACAGCATCACATTCTAAGCCAGTCTTCACTTCCTCACGAAATCATTTACCATTTAATTAATTAGGACAGCTTTTAAATAGAGGCGCTGCTAAGACATTAATTTAGTTCGGTCAGTTCTAAATTGATTAGCATTCGGTCAAGCCAAAGCAAAGGGTGTTGTAAGTGCACACTAAGTGCGGACGATGCCTTAGATTGTTTGTGTAACTTTTAGTTGTTTACCACCTCATTTAAGCTGTTGCTGTATTGCCACTAACGTGCCGGTCTTCAGATGAAAGCAATTAACAATAAACCTCTTAAACTAAATTGAAGTAACTTCATTGCTAAACTAAAATGTAAAGCTTTCTTATAATGTTTAAATTGTAGTAACTACCTGTTTAAATAAAGCCCTTACGGTTGTGCCAGTAAGTTGCCTGCTCTCCATTTCAAACTAAATTCGAAGTAACTTCATTGCTAAACTAAAATGTAAATCTTTCTTATACTCAAAATTTGCAAAATACTTTTAAAACAACATTGTAATTCTTATTAGTATAGGTATTTTATTTAAACATTTGCTGTAAATTTGTTATGGAGATCCCCACAGGCAACCGAATCAACATTGTTGTATTTCTGTTAACTACACCTTCGTTACACATAATAACTGAAGTATAGTGAAAAATCGGCTTGCGGTTGTCGTTGCCATTCGTGATACTATTTTGATGCAACCAGTGTTTCGTTCATATTATTAATTCATTTTTTCTTTCTTTTTTATAGCGGGGCGGCGGCACTAGTATTCAAAACCTTTCGGGCTCCCTTTTATGTTTGTCTGTATGTATGCCAAGTTTTATTATATTTTCTCGAATCTCTCACTGCCTTCCGCTAGTTTTGCGTGAACAGTTTATAAAAAAAAACATAAAAAGCTTTAACTGGCTTCCATCAGGCATTTAATTTAATTAAACCTATTTAATAATGCGCTTGCTTTTAATTGCTTACATATATACAGTCGGTGGAATAATCAGAACATGAAAAAAATGTTTTGACTGTGTTATGGGACGTCCCTTCCACACCAGGTATCATAGCAACCCACTGTGCAGGATCCAATGATTGCGGGCACAAAAAAGAGAGTTCGGTTGCTTCCTGGCCTGCATGGTTGCTAACAAAAGATGAATAAGTTAACTGTCGATAGAAGCGATTTTTTCAGTCAATTACAAGTTTATAACTGGTTTAGACAAATCAAGATTGATGAGAACCCCTTTATCTTTGGTTTATTTTGACTAGATTCCTACATATCTGACAAATAGTTTCTCGGCCCTTTGGTTGTTCCGTCGTCGTATAGTTGTACTGTTTCTTTCAGAGACTGAGAATAAACGCAGACGCAGACAGTCAGTGAGAATAAACGCAGCTGATAAATGGCGTAACTGCTTAAAATGCCCCTTTAAATCGATGCTTGATTTATCTTCTTAACTCTTTTAGCCCAAGCACAGCAAAGTATTGTGATTTGTGTTGGCAAAACTCTCCATACAACGACTCAAATGGTTACAACTACAATTATAACATAACCATTTCAGGCGTTTTTCTTCTTTTGCCGATTGCTTTCTTTCGTCAATTTGCGTTTCTCATTACAAAATGACCAGTCTTACTATCAGTTTTGTACGCGTTATGTAAGGAAACTATGTTCGATGTTGTTAAACTGGTTTGGGCTGAGAGGGTTAAGATAACTTGCATAATTAACATACTGCTGAAGCCGAACGTTCTGTTAAAAAATGCTTTTAAAAAATCTTAACTATTTACTCGATAAAAGCTTCATCACCTCGAACTTAATCTCTTTAGTTGCGAAAGTACGTAGTTGGCATTTGAGTGAAATTTTGTTCATAGCTCTCAACAGTCCAATTCCTGTTATTATGTTGATCATACATCAGTCTGTGATATTCTCGCATTGCTTTAGTGATCTACATGGATTTTTCATTTGAATATTTAATAATAGCGTTTGAAGTATCTTGAAGATGCCTGAAAAAGTTCTTTTTGCTCGGACAAATTGTTTGCCAAAAATAATCCAAGGGTTGCATAGAGCACGAGCAGATCCTTTTTGGTCTTTTTGTTGTTAAGCCCAGCTTTTATTTGTTCGAAAAAATGATTGGGTTAAGATTTTAAAAAGCCTGTGTTCAGGTTACTTGCCGTTAACAAAGTTTATTTTCTTCAGTTTTCTATTTGATTTTTTTTTGCCTTGAATTATATCTTTGTATTGGCAAGGTTATCCATTCTTTGAATCAGTGGACCCGTTGATTTAAAACATGTTAGCAACCACTTGGATTGTTGTAGTTAACGGCCTTCTATCTCTAGCTCTCAACTAGTTTCTACTTAGGTTTGCTTTTCGATCATCTAAAACAGTCAGAATTTCGAAAGTCCGAGTACTTAAGTACAGTACTTCCACGTTACTGCCCCCATCGTTTGCTATAAATATTTTGCAGTCGGTTCAACTCACGCTATAGATCTTTGGTTGCTTATCTGACTTTTACCTTCATCTTCCTTTTTAAGTTATTTGATCCATTTGGGTATTAATCAGACTTACGTATGTTTTCTTAAAGGCGCGGGAAAATTTGTCTCAATCGACGAGTGTCACGATGACAGTTAGGCGAAACATGGCAGGTAAGCTTGCTGAGTGCACTTTGATAAGGCTCATACCCAGGCTTCTCTCACGCAGTCTTTTGGCAGAATGAAGGAATGAGCAACGGTAAAGTTATGAGCGAAGCAAATAGGGGTTATATGCAGGTCTGCCGGTTTCGAGTTCTGACTTAACTCGACAATCAAAGAATACTGCACTGAGTTGCTTACTTTTCAAATCTATGGTATTCAGCCACATTTTCTCCGTAATCCCAATTGGTTTTCGTTTTATCAACGAAATCAAGACCCATACAATGTTTTTACTGCTGGTCATGCATGTTGAGGGTGTTCGCGTAACTTGCTTACACGGCCTTTTATTGAAAAGTATTGCTGAGTATTGGCGTTAGCGTTGTTTTTAAACTGGACAAACATGGCGCAAGGCATCTCGGTATTGGATGATCGAGGACCAACTACGATACGAAGAAGAGCTGCTTTGTCAGCGACTACAACAGAGCTCTTCATACTTCCCCGTCTTCGTTTTCAGGGAAAGGATTGGTGCGGCGGTGCAAACATACTGAGCCCAAACCGGAAATTATGGAGTATGATTAGAAACATTGATCAGTATGTCCTTATGTCCTCGGTCTTTTCAAGGCATGTTCGTGCCTTTTCACTTGTTTTTATCTGTTATTAAAGGATGCGATAACAACGATGTGTATTTGACTGTGGTTCTTGATATTTTTAATGTCGCCGTTATATTGTTCACGGCACTTTGATAGCTGCAACGACGTGCTACATTACTTAAACCTGTTTACGATTTCGACTTCGAAAAAAGAGGTAGATAAACTACATCATACAGATATAGGGTGAGTTTTCTTGCTTGAAAATAAATCTTTGAATGATGTGTTATATACTCCGTTGGTTTTAGTCTCCTTTCTTTCTGTGTAGTTGTTTCACAAACGTGATGAACAGTTGAATATTGAAACTTTCGTATTAGGCAATTTCCGGTAATATCGTTGCGTAAACCTGATATAATATACCTTTTTTGTAATTTGTTTGTAAATATTTCACTGTATAGTGGCTCGTGTTTTCACATTTTTTGGACAACGTACTCCGTTAAGACTTGAAGAAAATAAAGCAAAATTTGTTACTGAAAATTGTATAAAGCATCTCGTGTATTTTATGAGAAGTCCTTCAAGGTAATTGCGGTTTGTCGCTGAAGAGTTTTTTTTTTACTACTAGTAATTTCCATTGAATTGTGTTAAATTGTACTTTGTTTGTTAGTTGCTTTTTCTGTTGCAAGATTTCTTTTGAATGTTTCAAGAACGTGATGTGTTTGGAACGGCTTTAGTTGGCAACCGGAAGCAACCGCTACCGGAAGTAATGAGCAATATAGTTAGGCTAAATACCGGTAGTTTTAGTTTGTATAACAAGGCGACAGAGTCAGCGGAAAGACTCAGCTATCTGCGGTATAGTCTTTTAAATCAAAAATGTAATTTCATTATTGTTAAATAAAGTCAAGTAAAGAACAACGTCGCAACTTCGACATCGTTTTACTAACTGATGTGTGTCTTCGACATCACGAAACTGGTCGATGTGTATCTTCGGCATAACGAGACTAGTCGATGTATATCTTCGGCATAACGAAAATATTGATGTGTATCTTCGACATAACGAGAATGGTCGATGTGTATTTCGTTATAACGAGACGGGTCGATGTGTATCTTCGGCATAACGAGACGGGTCACTGTGTATCTTGGGCATAACGAAAATGGTCGATGTGTATCTTTGGCTTAACGAGAATAATCGATGTGTATCTTCGGTATAACGAGAATAATCGATGTGTATCTTCGGTATAACGAGAATGGTCGATGTGTATCTTCGGTATTACGTACAAGGCCGATTAAGTGTGCTGGTTTAGCCTCACGTTCAAACTATGATTTGTTTTCAGAGTTTTAATAAAGTATTAAAGATGCGCCCCGGTTAAACATTTCGGAGAGAGTTCTGTTGCCGTACCAATTTTCTTCAAGTCACGATTCAATTCATGTATGGGCTTGCACTCCATCGCCAACAGTGTGAATCCAAATTCACACACCGTAAATGAAACAATTTTAATTACGTGTATGACCAGCAGTTTTATGTCCCTATTTTTGGACGCTTCGAACAATTTTCTTCGTGATATTTTGGAACATTAAGAGGCTATTTTTACCAGATAAATCAAACAACTTTGCTTGCGAGTTGATGCTTTGCAGCCATACGAATAGTAAATTCTGTTAGATAACTAAGCCATTGCATATTTACCCTCGGGAACTAATTTGGGTTCGCAGCAAGAGCAAGAGAAACGCAGTCTCCCGGGAAGGATCTACGGTTGGTTGGTTCTGATCGCGTAGGTCAGCGTCTTGACTGGCATTGACGGCGGTGCATGGAGGAGCTGGCGTTTCTTCAAACTCGTTTTTAAACAGCTCAACTTAGTTTTATCAGATAAACGATAAGGGTGCGAGCCGAAGAGGAGGGGTAGGGTGGAGCCAAAAACTCTTCAAACCTATTAGAGAGATTGAGTTCTTTGTTAATTTCGTGATTAGCTTTTTGCGGAAAATCATATTCCAAACGGAAAACTTTTAGGGTATATCTTTTTGATAACGATTTTGCGAAATACCTCCTTATTTTTTGAATTCTCGAAACTTTGATCAAAGAAGGAGTCCCTTCTAAGTCAGTAAGTCTGACTCGACTTGCGGCTTGCGGATTTATCTAAAACTGGAGCAAACACTGTGTCTTCTGTCTGACACTCTAGTTATGTGTTTTGACCATTTCTCTTTGTGGGCGGCACAGATGCGGACAACAAACCCGTTGAACGCTATTAACGAATGTCAAATTCTTAATACAAAGTTTGTAACTTCAATTAACATAAATCTCTCTGTGGTTTTAGTCCATTGGGAACATCATGCAAGACGTGTGTGTGGTACAAGCGCTGTTCTTTCTCTGGGTTTTAGAGGAAGTCACGTAGTTTTGTGTAACTATTAAAAACAAGAAAACGCTGGTGTAGTTGTCCTCAGGGAAAACCATCCCCTCCCCTCTGCCACCCCCCATCGCTCTAGTGGTTGTTTTGAAAAGAACTTGATGTGAAGTGTATGCGGATTTTTTTTCCGGATTTACATTTTCTACTGCGGCAAACCTGAAGACAAAAATAACATGGATTGTAAGCCGCTTTAATTTGAGCTTAATTGTAACTGCGAAATCTTTTAAGGGATAAATGAACTTAGCATTTATTATGGACTTAGTAAATAATCAGCGGATACTAACACTCTTTAAAGTATTATTTATGAGCCACAGGCAGTCTTTGGATTGGAATAAATTATAAGTTAATTCTTGTTATTAGAGATTGTAGAATTTAATACAAGCTACCTTTGTTCAATCAACAGTAACTTCTCCAAAAACAATCACTTGTTTTTTTTTCAATACATCAAAGTTATAAAAAATAAATTTCGAACTTTCTGGGGAAAAAATGCCATAAGTTTTTTTATAACTCACTTTCTTTTTAATTTAATTCTTTTTTGTTTGAAGGCGCCCCATTTGAAAAGATAGCTGTGTGTTTGGTTTTAACAACAAACAGATGGGCTTCTTTTTAAAAATACCTTCAATTGTGTGATCAGCACTTTATAACAAAGCGCGCTTTTTATTGAGATAATTGAATTTGTCTTTTATAATAGTTTAATTGTAAGTTGTATTTATCGGTACGTGAAATCGGCATTTCCCAAAGGAAAATCAGTACAATACCGAAGCATAAAAAAACTGAACTAAAAAAACAAATCCCATGCCTACAATACCAGGCAATATAAATGTTTCAAGTATTATTTTTTGCGATATGTCCCTTTGCAGCGTGTGTTTAGCTACAATAATGATTGAGTGGTTTTTTAGCTTAAATTTGGTTTTGTTTTGTAAAAGACTTCAAACATTTCGTTTTCTGACTTTTCCATTGAAAACATAATTTCTCAGTGTCACCTTAATGGTTAACTTTAAAAAATGGTTGGCCAAAATGGTTTCGCAGCTGATCAATTAACCATTGTTGTTGCGTTATTTACACGAACTTGTTTGAAAGTATAATGCGAAACATAATTGAAATTCTTTGTAAAAGTTATGAATACAGCATCACGCCTGACTGCTGTGCCGATCTATGGCTGTGATAAAACCTTAAATGAACATTGGATTGTTCTTTAAGGATACAAGGAAATGATAACAACTCCACCACCGAAGGACACAAAGTGTCAAGACCAGAAAAAGGTAACGTAATCTTTTCTTTGTTATGTGCCATCATTTCACGTGCCCGTTCTCATTGAAAACAAACCAAGAATTCACATCCTTTCAAAATCAAATTTCTGCCCTCATAACCGCTGAAAATGCAGACCTTCGAGTGGAAACCACAAATTTGCATTTTCGGCAAATATCGGCATCTTTTTAAAGTTTTCCTTGAATTCACATCGATATTTTACGATGTCTTGTGGCACATCACAACACCAATGATAATCCTTGACAGATGTAAGTCTTTCTGTGTATATATTAGTTCCTGTCTTAGCCACGTTAGAGTTCGTTTCTGATAATTCAACTTTAAAAAACTGTGTCAGAGGATTAATGCTCGCTTAAGATATGGTTCGTTTCACGATCTATTCTGTGACAATCAAAACGTTTTCTGATATTGGCTTTTGCATCTGTAGAACTTGTTTGATAATTGCCTTTACAACATTGAACAGAGTTTGGTATTTAATAAATAATCGAGTCATTCCGAGGTTTTCGTAGCTGCTTTTATTTGATATTTACCTGAATTATTAAACGCCTTGGAGGAGCATATTTAATATAGAAAGCGTTTTTTTAATCTTGTTGATTTTTCAAGTTTTCGTTTATGTCGACTTCACTTGTGTAACGTTGTGTTTGGACGCGATTCCTACAGGATGTTCACAGAAGTTCGTCAGACTGCACCGATCGCAATCGACAGATTCCAGCTACAAACAGCCGATTGTCCACTCCTGATATTTACACTACAGGTTAGTGTGCCGTTCTTTCGTGTTTCTTTTCTGTAACTCGTGTAATATTGAGTCCAAACGATACAAAAATTTGTGCTTTTGTTAAAAAACTTGGTATAGCTTTAAATCTGTTGCTGCATCTGTTGAGAGGTTTAACTCCAAAAAAGTGCCAAAATTAAAATGAACCGAAATGAATACAAAATGTTGTGTTAATTTATTTCATTCGTGACAGTGTTTTTATTTCGTTCTTTATTAAGCTAAATGATTTTAATGAAAGTCAAAAGCTCTTTTCGATTATTTCGGAATGTTCTGATTAAGTTCGAGTGGGGACGCTTTCGATATGAGCTTTTGTAGAACTGTTGAGTGTGAAAAGCAGGTGAGAGAGCGCGGTTAAAGTCAACTAAAAGGATGACTGTAAGACGGTAAGTCTGTTGCTGCGTGCTTATATCCCAGTTATGAATAATTTGTAGGCTGTGCTGATGCCGCAAGTGCACACAAAACCCCGGAAATACTCAAACTTTAAGTTTAACCAAGACCCTAACGTGTAACTTTCTCACAGTTTTACAAGCATGTTAAATGTCACAATTATCACATGCCTGTTAAATACTGTTGTAGTATTTTTATGGTAGCATTGTTTCAAAAAGAAAAATTGACGTTTTAAAAAAAGAAGTGAAAGTGTTTGCTTCAACTAGCATCTTTATCTTTTAGAGAATATTCACGTCTATTTTTGGCTCTCAGCTCGTATGGGAATTTTCAATGAGTCTTTCTGTGAATCAATATCAGGAAGTCGATGCTGTAAATATTTTCATTCGAGCCGTCTTCTTTCTTAGCTCACATGTGCTCAAATGTCTTCTCTTGACTCCATAGGTGCAAATAAGCGGCATGCGGTAAGTAAACATTTTTGATTTCTTACAACACCAATGAAATAACACGATAGTTTTGCATAATTGGCGATAATTGTTCCTACTCTTAATTGTTTTTAATTATGTTACTATTCCACGCTCGTCAGATATGTTAGTAGTTTAATCTGCCTGGCTATTTTCTGCGAACTTGAAACTCTAAAGAAGCTGGCCTTGCATGTTCCGTTTTAAAGCTTATAGTTATACAAACATTTCTCTATTGTTACTGTTGTTATTTCCATTTGTGTTAACTGGCTGGATACGCGATTCTCGAGGAAGGAAACAGCCATTTCTCAAGCAAAAACCTGCGAACTTTCAACTCTTTATCGTTCTATTAACGTTAGTAACACTTTTGCATCATTTTTAAAATACATATAGCCACGCTATGAAATTATCATTTGAAGTCCTTCCTATCTTAAACCTACGAAGCGGCTGTTTATTATCTCAATCGAGTCGGGAGCCGCTATGTCAACAAGACCTTTCTTTCGCTCGCGCGTTCAAGTCTCATGGCGGCGCGCTCGATTGACGCCTGATCACTCCTCTAAAAACCAGCTGCTATACAGGCTATTCCTATTTGTGTAATTTCATTGCGGCTGTTCAAGTTTATTTGGTGTGAAATCCTATGCAAATGATACTGCTCCGCGGAGCATTGGCGTATTGTATTTGATATCAAACTTTCGAGCCTTGTTCTGTAACATAGTCAACAAACGACCTTAACCCTACTTTATTTAATCAGTTGGTGAAATGCAGCACGTTGTGGTACATGAATTCCCGTAGTCAACTAGCTCACATACGTTTCTCTGTCCCAGTATTTGTAGATTCACTCAACTGGAGCGCCATACTTTACATTTCACTAGAAACTTTTCAGTAGTTCCCTTTGTTTGATCGGTATTCATATTCTCATTACCAGATGTCCTATTTTGTTGGTGTTATGTAAGGAGAAGTTTGATCTTGATAACTTTGATCGTGATTTTCTTCCTGAAAGTATTGTGGGTGATTTGGTGTGTAGCTAATGATCTGATATTTTAAATGTAGTGATTCACTTACAATATGTGGTTTGCTTCAAGAGGCTTGGGCTTGCGTAATTTGTTTTGACTTTCAAGTTTTGAGTCCATCGCTTTTTCCTGTTTTACTTATCCGGTCAATTCATAGGTCTTTCACATTTACCCAGATTGTACCTGTAGAAGATCGGTGACACATGAAAAAACTTTCTTTATCACTTGAGGAATTCAATTCCTTTTTGTTTCAAAAAATGAATGAGGGAACGAATTATGAGATAAATGAACGAATGAACAAACCAATCATCCAATCCAACAATCATGCAGTTAGCCAATCAGTACTTTGTTTGAAAAATACGCAGAGAAATGGTTCGCATTTTGTGAGTTTTTTTTGTTTTTTGGCTCCGTTTTGATTTTGTGTGTCAGGTTGTAAGTACTGATTTTTTTTTTTTGTTCAGTTGTGACGAGGTCTCTGCCAGTTTCGAAAAAGCTGCTTGATAGACACATTAATTTTCTTGGAAGTAAAGCAAGGTTGTTACAATGGCAGTAAGTCCATTTATTTCGTAGTCTGTCAATAAAAGGGCGGGAAACCGCGCGCGTACTTTATTGCGAATATTTTCCCGCCATTCGTCGTAAAGCGGAAGTCGAACTTTTGATACCTAAGATATAGCACACCATTTCCTTCGATATTTGAACGATAAAATCAACATTAAAGCAAACAAGCTATATTATATTAAAAAATCTGCTTGGTTATTATAATGTTTTCCTGCCCGATCATTCACGTTAACTATAAAGATCAGCGGTTGTACTTCAAAGTGTTAAGCAAGAACTAGTTTTTAGATTCTTTACACTTCGTCGTTTTCTTGTTGCATTCTTTTTGTTTCCTTTACTTTTTCTTCCTAAAGCGAAAAATGTTTTTCTTCATTTCTTGTCAACAGATCGGTAATTGTTTATGCCATGGCGAATATTGCTAAATAATATACCTTTCTGATAGTTTTGGTTTGAAGTCTTTCTGTTAAGTTTTTAACGAAATTATCAGTTCTTGTGTATACTTTTGTTTTGTATTTTTGGCGTTGCAAAAAACCTTTTATTGACAACCACTGACCAAGATGAGTGTAAAATGTGAGGAAAGAGTTGAATTTTCCAATCTGTTTCAATCTGATTTCAACCAGTTTTAATTTGTTTCAATCAGTCTCAACTGCATGGTTTCTACCAGTTTTAAACAGGTCTTTTCTAGGCCAAAATAATTTAGTTTAGTCCGGTTACTTTTTGATGCTGCTTGTTCAACAGAAAAACAGAAAAGAGTCAACAATTCATTAAAACGGCTGGTCACGTTTGTCAGACGATTCGTCTTTCTTTAGTACTTCCATCTCTCTTTTACCTTATTACATGATATTTTAGCTTCACATGAATTTGACGATTTTGAGGCCTAAATATTTAGCGACTCTTAACTTAAACGATTTTTCCAAAAATTCATATTTCTAGTCACTTTATTTTGAGTCAAAAATCGGTTTTTTTCTTTTTGATTCTTGGTTCATCACCTTTTACAAAGAGCCGGTAAATGGACAATTTGATGACTGTACTAAATAAGTGCAGCCTGGACAGCTAGTCAGATGAGAGCAATGAAGAAGAGATCGCCTCATCATTGGGCAAAATTGACTTTTTAAACGTTTTCGTCACATTCAACCTACTACATATACAAATCATATTGAGTCACTCAGTTTTAGCGATAAGTAAGTGACACTTTTATTTAGCGTCACTTTGTTTTAGCGATTTTAATTCGCTTAATTAAAGTGACGCTAAAATTCACTGGTAAGGTATTTCCAATCGTCACTTCACTTTTAACTTATTCTGTTTTTTTTTCTTCTAATTTTCTTTGTTATTCCTTTTTTTAATCTCGGTTTGCTGGGTTTTTTTTGCTTGTTTTGTCGCTGTTTCGTCTGTAGCTGCACTAGTGTGCTATATTTGCTCACTGACTAATCGAATCAATGGTGCTGTTTCCGTCTATATCAGACCACAAAACAAAACAAAACCAGCTCATTGCACGCCGCACTAAGAAGCAATTAGCTCCATAACCTTGTTTGGTCAACTTTTCTTTTTAAATAAGGCGAATGACGCATTAGCGGTATTTTCCTTTCGGACTCACTGTGATTGGTGTTGACCTTCGTTAGCTAGCGTGAAGCGCTGTGTTCGCTTGCATGTGATCGAATAGACATGAAAAGCTCACGTGAAGCCGGAATCTCTGACCGGCGACCCGTTTTGTCTGCAGGTCTTTAAGCAGGTTATCAGTTTCATTTAGTTATTCCCCAGTATCTACATAAGAATAACCGAAATCAAGAGCTGCCATCAGCAAAGAGTGACGACAACAGTATATAATTTGATCTTGGAGTTTGTTGATTAATAGAGTAACTTTTCTCGATATCCGATACCGGACGGTAATTGTTATTATATTCATCCAATATTGGCCCTGAGTAGGGTATATACTGGTTCTCAAAACCATCTGCGGGTTCTAGACCCGTGAGGCGCTTTTGTGTCACTGCGCTGGGAGAACGACCAGTCGTTTATTTCACCTTGCAATGGGAAATCTTTTCGGTGTGTCGTTGCCCAAATTCCCGATAAAGCTTTACAAGCGTCTTTTGAGAGGCACAAAGCAGAGTTCGGCTTTTAAATACAACAAGGTGAGCTTGTGGCATCAGTGTACCTAACTGTTTGTTCTCCATCTTTTTTAAAATAATATTGCATTCGAGATGTGATGACTAGCGTGCGTCTCGCAATCGCTTTAACTTTTGCAGAGTACCTTTAATTTGTAGATATCAGCCAGTATTACTTGTGATTTAGCACTTATTGATAATACTAAAGAAAAAGGTAT
This sequence comes from Hydrozoanthus sils, assembly GCA_027575215.2. Lineage (NCBI taxonomy): Eukaryota > Metazoa > Cnidaria > Anthozoa > Zoantharia > Hydrozoanthidae > Hydrozoanthus > Hydrozoanthus sils. The sequence continues at coordinate 13,904 of JAOBRD020585386.1, forward strand.
TCAGAATTGAATCACAGCCACTGTTTTAGCGCGAGAAAGTTGGCGCTAACGTATTTCTATGTTAACAAAGAGGTTTCCTGTTTGCTTTCTTCATCGTTCTCGTAGTGATGGTTTATAAACCAATTTGAAGTTGTGCCGTCTGGCTGTGTAATGCAGCTGTCGAAACGGAGTAACGAATCTGTTTTTTAGTTAATGCAGTTCTTTGTTTCAACTGTTTCTTAAATCAGAAATTAGAATTTCGAGCGCCGGACACTTTGCACACTCGGTCGGGCGGGCGAATACTCGTTCAAATCTTATCATCATTATCGTGACCTCATTCGTTAATTACTGTTTTGTTTTTATCAAAACAACTGCGCGTGTTTTCTTTCACAAGATCTATCCTGCTTTTTTCATTTGCCGATTCGGTACCTGACTTAGCTTGCTGCCAAGAAATGCAATCATTTCTGTTAAGACCATTAGATGGAAATGAACCAACTGCCAAAACTAAGTTAGTTGATATTTGCTTCAGATGTTATCGAAATTCACTCGAGAAGAAAATCTATATTTGTGACAAGGAGCCAACGGTGAATTTCCATGCTAGTTTAGCAGTCAGTTGTTGAATGTGCTTCTAGATTTGCAATTATTTACTGTGTAACACTAGAATCGTCGTTTTCTAACAGCGGACAACTATAGCGGAAATAGCTATTTCAAAATTGGTTTTGCCTGCAGCTTGTGCTAAAACAAGAATAATGAAATTCCTAAAAAATGATTTGTTATGATTTGACGGAGAGAGACAGTGTCCTCGCTTATATGCAACTTCTACAGTTATCATAAGTCATGAACAAATTTTGAATTTCATATTGGCTGCAATTAGAAAAATTTCAAACTGAAATTATATAACACACAAAAAGATATCAGATATAAGTACTTTCAAATAATATTTTAAGAAAATGTATGATGAAGATATAATGGTTTTTACCCCTAGATTTCATTATAATTACATGTGATTTCAACTTGCCTGTTAGGTCCTGATTGTTTGAATATTATTTTAATTAGAATTAGTAATTATGACCGAAAAACCCTAGTGAAGCGACTACAAGTAAAATATTTATGAAGCCAAATGTGGAAATGTCAGGGTCAGGGTTGCCATTTTCGCGAAATGCACTTTACCGAAGTTTCGTTACTTTAAGTTTCGAGAAAAACCTATAGTTTATTGTAATCTGAATACGTGATGTTTAATTTTGCTTCTGTGTTTTCTCATGAACTGTAACTTCTGTACCGGAAATCCTACGCGAACGTCCAAGCCATTCATCTGTCACCTGGTCATTTATCTCTTTGTGAAAACAATTCCTTCTCACATGTAAAATCACCACAGAGTAAATACGGCGGGAGGATGTATGGTAATCGCGGGAAGTATTGGCGGGAACATTTTCCGGCCACACGCGCGCGGCGGAAGGGTGTACGATACTGAATCGCGGGAAGTATTGGCGGGAACAGTTTCCGACGACGTTACGTCATGTTGTTGGATCGCTCACAATTTTCTTGTTTGTTTATCTGTAGCTGCCGTCGCCTACACCTACAGCTACAGAAAGAATGAAAAAAGCACTGAACAAGATCAGTAACTTCGGCACATTGTCGAAAAGTACTAGGTAAGTTTTTTTTATATCTGCAGTAACGTCAATGCTCTCGATCAGAGAAATGGGGTAATTAAAATTCCATTAAATCAACCCGGCTCAGTGGCCGCGTCTGTACTAGTACTACATATGCAAGTGTAATGCTACTAGTGTTGAAAATTGATCGGTAGGTTTCTTGAGTCAAACAAATCAAGTGTGTATCCGGCTTGCCCGACATAAAGCACAATGCCTTTTCTCATTTCGCACATCGCTACGTAATTGTCAAAGTATTCAATGAAATAACTAGCAAGTTTCTTCCCTGTAAGAAAAAGCTATTTCGGTCACTGCTAAACGTTTGGACGGAACTGACGAATTGTTGGCCGTGCTTTAAACTACAATTTGTAAATGAACTAAATTAATTTCTTTTTTGTATAGTTAGCTTACCAGACTCTTTTACAGAACAAGTTAAATCTAACGGG
>JAOBRD020585490.1:0-15974 GCA_027575215.2 Hydrozoanthus sils
TGGTATTTCATTTAGCGTTGATTTTTATTTCATTTAGGGTTGGTATTTCATTTAGCGTTGATTTTTATTTCATTTAGCGTTGGTATTTCATTTAGCGTTGATTTTTATTTCATTTAGGGTTGGTATTTCATTTAGCCTTGATTTTTATTTCATTAGGGTTGGTATTTCATTTAGCGTTGATTTTTATTTCATTAGGGTTGGTATTTCATTCAGCGTTGATTTTTATTTCATTTAGGGTTAGTATTTCATTTAGCGTTGATTTTTATTTCATTTAGGGTTGGTATTTCATTTAGCGTTGATTTTTATTTCATTAGGGTTGGTATTTCATTTAGCGTTGATTTTTATTTCATTTAGGGTTAGTATTTCATTTAGCGTTGATTTTTATTTCATTTAGACTTAGTATTTCATTTAGCGTTGATTTTTATTTTATTTAGGGTTGGTATTTCATTTAGCGTTGATTTTTATTTCATTTAGGGTTGGTATTTCATTTAGCGTTGATTTTTATTTCATTTAGCGTTGGTATTTCATTTAGCGTTGATTTTTATTTCATTTATCGGTGATACACCCCCTTCCAAAAAAAATCCCAAAACTTACTTCCTAAAAAAGCAATTTGTCAAAAAACAACTCTAGCTTTCCTATTATAGGTCGACAATCATTATAGCATGACCCATGCCAATCATATAACAGTTTCTCATACTCTTATCACCACAGGTCTTTGTCCTCATTGTTTGAGCTTCTATGTACCCAACATTATTGTTCATTGCTGTGGGTTCCAAAATGTTGTCAAAATATTTACTGAAAAGCCCTTCACTGGGGAGTGTGCAATAAAACTCAGTTGAAGACCTTTTAATACAAGGGATTACGACAATAACTGATCTTTATCACTGCTAGGCTGGTGTATTTTAAAAAAGAAAAAGGTTATAGAAATAAGAGCTGAGAATTTATCCAAAAAATTAGTTGATTACTGAGAATCGACCAAAACATTAGCTGATTTCATACTGAGAATTGTCCAAAAAAGTTAAGTAGATTACTGAGATCTGGGTTCCCCCGTTCTGACCCTCCTTTAAGCTTTCCATTTTTGGTATACAGGGTGCTATTAATAAAGATATTCTTTCATATCTTTCTCTTCTTCCTCTACTTGTGCATGTACTTAGAGAGGCTTTTCAATTTTTGATCTTAGAGTTAGTTGGTCAGGCCGAATCAGAACATAATTCTCATCAAAAAAATTTCCTGCAGCACCAGTATTTCGGTGGTTCAATATTGCATCAACATTTGAAGAGAACATTGAAACCCACTGATCGACGACTTTTATATTGCCGCCTTTACTTCCTTTAGGATGAAATCAACTTCACAAACTCACGATTATTTTTACGCTTGTGTTAAAATGAATCATAGAATTTTGGAAGCACGCTATTTATGAACTTTGCTCTTTCTGTCTTTCCTTCCTTAATTCTTTCTTTCTGAAGAGCGAGGTAATAGATTGCAGTCATATGGTAAACACGAGATATTCGTAGAGAGCAAGCACAGTGGTTGATAGATAGAAATTGAACTCAAAAATACAATTTTACATACAAACCGATCAATAAACCACGAGCCGAGAAAACCCTTCGTGCTAATGTTTAATCTTCTGGCTTTCGAGAGTTGCGTGTGCTCATCAACGGTTGCCAAAACGTGTCCAAATGTCTTTGCGACCCTAGCTTAGTAGGTAAGAACTGTGACGCCCAAGCATGAGGCCCCGGGTTCGATCCTCGGCCTCCCCGAGGGTTAAACATTTATGTGGACCTTCTTTCGTTACACCGTCCGTGGATAGGGACGTTAAGCCGTTGGTTCCAGTCATTAATCTTAATTCAGGTAGGCTGTATCGGTAAACAAAATAAATGTCTCTGTTTTCAAACGAAAACGCATTTGTGTGGATGGTATATCTTAAATCACCACACAAATAACTCTTCCCCTGATCCATTTCGCAAAACAGCCAGCGTTCACAAGCTCTTGTGGCATTTAGGCATATTTGGTAAATACGAATACCAACTCTTCAAACCAGCTTTTGATCAGGCCGGGGTAACAATGCTACGAGAAACTCCAACCCAAGTTTTGTTTTTCTTTAATCGTTTCCCTTAAGGAGCAAGATCAAAAATGGATGAGGGGGGAGGTGGTGTATGAGGGAAAAGGGGGTATCGGAAGGGGGGCTGTGGGGGAAGAGGGGATACAGGAAGGGGGTATAGGGAAGAGGTTCTTGTCTTATTAGGAAAATACACAGGTAAGATGCTCTTTTTCTGATACAATCTCAAAAAAGATTACTTTTCAGCGATTTTTTTCTTATCTAACAAAACACAACGGAAGCGCATGGTGTCGAGGAAAAGCATCACCTGCAGTTTGTTTTCAGTGAGACCAACGTAAAATTCTTAACTAAATACATTAGTAATATCAAAAGGGCCGATCGTTTTACGGTTGATATTAGCATTAGTTGAAACTAGAACTCAAGAAAACTAGAATGAGTTTGCGCAACTGTATTTGTCTTATTCAGCGTAACTGAAATTTGAATTTTAAATCAAAATCACTTCTTCTATCTTTCCAATCTTTAATATTATTTAATCTTTGAATCTGAGTGTTGATTTATTTTCCTGCCTCTATTCTTCGCTCAAAGGCTATAGTCTATCTATCAACCGAATATTCTCTTTCCGTTGCCGATTAGCGAGCGTATTTTCACCTTTACAGCGTTGAACTACCGTCCTACAGGCTTTGTCATTTATCACTTACATGTCGGAGTCATTGCTACTGATAACCAACACATATCGTTAAGTGTTTCATGCTGCAAGACAACGACAGTACTGACTTGTGGGCCCGAGGACCATTTCTGCTTACTTTCTCCACGTCGCTGTATTGTGAGTTACCCTGGGGCAAGTTGAGTTGTTCGGTATGGTCTGGACATTCTAGCCATTCTGCTTGTGAGAGTTTGCTTGGATGTCAAATCGGGCGGCCTCCGGTGGATTGTATCAATTCTGTACACATGAAGAACACATGCTTTAAAGTAAAACTACATAACATATCTGGACAACTGCAACAACAGACCCGAAAGTATTAAGTTTGATAGATAATGAAAATATAGCACGTATATAGGGAGAATCATAGAGTAATTCAGATTTTCTGGCTTGTCTTGTTGGCCTGTTAACCTCATTCTGAGTTGTTCTTGTGTATGTGCGTGTTTTCTGACAAAATTTTTTAAACTAGTTTAATACACCTAGTACTTTAACTTTATAGTCATTTTGGGAAGCCAAACTCTGCAGTAGTTTTCTTTTTTTCCCATGTTTTTTGTAAATTACTGTAATCAAAAGAGTAAATAAAGTTGTTATCATCTTGGGTTTGTTCGTTCTCACTCTGTTTTCTCAAGTTGACCGTGTTGATCTAAACATGCATATTCTGTCACACATTAACAAGAAATATCTGTCGAAAAACAAGTAAAACTTGATACGAAACAGAACGACAAGAATCCCAGCTGCGGGATCATATCTCAATACAAAGGTAAAATTGGAGTTCTTTCGAGTTTTTGAGCCAGCGACACCGCTATTCTATTGACTTGTCTAATCGTCAACCTCAACATATCTTGAACCGCGCGGCTGTTGGTATATGTGCGTGTTTTATTCCCCGAACCTGGTCTTTGTGTCGAGGGCATTTTACTGTTTATCTTCATTGACCAATACCCTTTTTCCAAATGAAACTGAAGAAATTGTTTTACATGTATTATGTAAGAAGAAGTTAGATGTCGATAAACTGGCTAGAGTAGGACTTTTCACATGCTTTGTTCCAGCCGACTCCTTCCCTGCTGTAAAACTAGCAGCTGCTCAGCCTGTTGAGGGTCAGCCTACAATGGATTGACGTTGCATCCAGCTGGGGATCTTCAAATCCAAGTCTTCGGCATATCACTAAAGAAACCTGAGATAAGCATCGATCTAATTGACCTCTACACTATCCTAACTAGCCCCCATACTTTTCACCGAACAGGTTTGTTAGAATTCAACTTTTCATCCTCAAAAGTTCACTTTCAGGTTTGATCAGTTGTCATTTTGAGTACCAAATATCTTATTTTGTTTCTGTTACTATGTAAGGATCGAGAAGTTACATGTTGATCACCGACTAGGACTGAAGGGTTCATTAGCTAGCCCTCACTAACGTTGGATGTTTGGATTGCTTACGTAACTGGTGACTCAGGTCTGTTAGCAGGTTTCAAACTAATTTTTACCACGGTTTTCTGGAATTTAATCTCCTTCCCCTATTTAGCTCTAACGGTTTTCGGAGAGGGGGGAGTATGGGGAGTACTTGAATTGTTTACCTCGCTGGTGAGTCAGGTCTGTTAGCAGGTTTCGGACTATTTAACGTAGCAGCTTTAGTGTCTGCAGCAAACTGGTAGACGATCAGAAGGCAATCTCGACACAAGGCCACAATTCTTCTGCAACAACTCATTTCAGTCTGAAAACACACAATGTTTATTCTTAACTTAGAATTATAATATATCCAAAACGTGTTCATGCTAGACATTTAAAGCTAGGTGTTTTGGCCTAGCGGAGCAGTGGGCGGGCGGTTAGAGTTTTTGACCGATCGCGAGTTCGAGCCCCGGTCAGACCACTGTGTTGTGTCCTTGAACAAGACACTTTACCTGACTTTGTTCCAGTCGACTTAGCTGTATAAATGAATACCAGCTTCTGCTGGGCCGAACCTGCGATGGATTAGTGTTCTGTCCTGGGGGAGTCGATCATCTTATGAATTAACACTTCGGAAACCGTCGAAGCCGCTGACTGCTTGGCCATTGCACCGACGTGTACGTTGCCTATCACTAAATTTGATGATACAACAAGCAACAAAACCTACCGGTGTCAGTGTTTCCGTGCTCTTGCTAAATATTGTCTCCCACGAGTTGCTGGAAGCAAAGAGTCTTTCAATTAATATTCAGAAAATGTATAACTGCCGTTAATAATAAACCTTTGATTGTCCATTATTGTAGTTTATCTAGAATTGTAAGGGTTAAATCAAGCCATCACAACATTTTTTGAACAATTCCAGGTTTGCTTTCTGTAACTTTAATATCGCCCTTACTTTTCCTATATTAATAAAAAGCCACATAGCTTCCTCGATACCAATCGTTACAGCGCAATGTACAGAGACTTTAACACTTTTTTTCATTCCCAAAAGTTTGTATTTATAAAACACGGGAAAACAGGAAGAAAATATCAAATCAACAAAACATACACTGACGTCCCGTCCCCAGGTTCCTAATTCCAAAGTTCGTTCATAGAACAAAGTGCTAATTAAACTAATACACAAGAAGTTTATCTCTTTTCATTTTTATGAGCATAGAGGGGGGGGGGGGGAGAAGGGGCTGCAGATTCGCAGTTTGGCTTCAGAAATTTTTTCTGACCCCCCTTTTTGGTCCATTAAAAAGTGACCGCCACCCGTTCTCCTCTTAATACTGAAATTGTATGCCTTTGACAATTTGAAAAAAGTAAACGTAGCCTTACCCAAGATTTGAAAAGCAGTTCCACAGTCCCTGACCGTGGCTCCACAGTAAGCGATTGAAAACACGTGTGAAGACTCGACAAAGCCGCAGACTATCAACGTCCGACGACCGCCATACTCGTTGTAGTATCGAGCGAACATTGGTACGAACTATATCAATAACCTGAACAATACAAAAACGATTCTGAGAAACAACATCTGAGGAGGGGAGGGTGAGATAATTGAAGAATATTCTAGAAACATTGTGTGCCCATAGGGTAAAACTCTTTCTAATTGGCTTAAGAATATTTTGAATTTTCAAGAAAAGTAACTAATTTTGTGCAATAATCGAGTTCAACCTCACAACTTGAACAAACAGATTTCGCATCCATATTACCATAAGAGAAAAGCTGCCAGTTTTATAAAAACTCAAAGAAGTTCAGACAATTGATAGGTTGTTCCGCTATTTCAAACTCTAAACTTGCAGGGTTTTTTTTTTGGGGGGGGGATGGAGAGGTGTAGATAAAAAGAATTGCTGCATTTGAACGATGCTGCATGGACTATGTTAATGACTGCTGTTGAATAAAAAATTTATTTCATGTATTCTGAATATAAATACAGTGATAACTGGTTTGCTCAGCTTGTGAAATATCAATCAGTTATTACAATCTGCAAGTGGACAACTTGGCGACTAAACGAAAGACTGAAAAGACGCCACGAATAAATAAAAACGACGAGAAAAATACTTACAACCAAGAAGACGTGACGACGAAGCGAAAAGCACAACGACACGTAGAGACGATACGACGCCACGCAAGGCCGGCGAAAATTCGTAATGATTTGGATGACAAAGAAAATAAGGTTTCACAATTTTCGGCGACGATTACCGATTATTTCTAGCTTTAAATCTTGTTGAGTGTGAATAGCGCGGTAATTAACAATGCAAGCTTTGAGTGAGGCTCAATAAGCCTAACACGACTCATGGGTGGCGGAAGCAAAAAATTATTGGGGGGCACAGTGCGGAAACTGTGACAATTCGTTATAAAACCTGAGATTCCTATTTAAAAGTTGCTGTTGTTAGTCAGAAATTATTAGGGGGGGGGGGGCTGGACCTCAGACCAAAATATGACCCCCCCGGTTCCACCGTCCATGCGACAATAAAACACAGCATACGGTACGATCATAGGCCAAGGACTGCCGGTAAAAGACGCTTCCTTTGAGTCAAAAAATAACTTTTGCAAAAACTGAACTTTGTCTTGTTTAAAAACTGATCAGAAGATTTTTCAAATTAGGGTAAAAAACCTCGGCGGTGCATATTCAAGCGGTTAGCACGCGCGACTTGTAATCTTGCGAGCGTCAGTTCAAACCCCAACCAGGCAACAGTTACTCAAAACCCAAAGATTGACTTGCGTTTGGCATTAGAATCGAACAAAAGCCTAACTTGTCGAGTTCCTAAGAAGAAGCAAGATTGCCTCGCTTCAAATAAAAAATTGTAATTTCTATAGTTTGGGAATTGGAGGTGGGGGTAGGGGTGGGTGGGAGGAGGGCGGCCACTCCTTCTGCGACGTCGGCCTTGCAACGGCGAAACAAACACGACAACAAGAAGTGATTTACAGACGCCACGACGAAATGAAAACACGAGGCGAAAAAGAGACAGACAAGACGACACGGAAACGTGAGCGTCGATTATGTTCCTATCTGTTGCCATATTAACGCACCCACCTTTCTTCGCTTGATAGAATCCAGTTTAACGAGCCAATAAGACGCTACTCTAGGTTTATGAAACTTCCAATTGTCTTGTATCTGCAGTAGTAAGTATGAATGTTTATTACGCGGCATTTAGAAATTAAATAAACTTAAGAGTCGTTACCGGTATGAAACAACAATCATAGAAAAGGCAAAACAGTTAAATTCTTGTTGCTGCTATTTTTTCCTTCTTTCACTTTTATTCTTATTATCATCATTATTAATATTATTATTATAACTTGCTCAACTAACCGTCTAAAAAACAATTGGTATAAAGATTATAATACTTAATAACAACTAATTAACTGAAAGTAAGGTCCTTATGGGCAAATCTCAGACTCCGGTCTTGTTGTATGGCAGTTAGGTCAAAACATAACGACAGAGTTATGAAATTTTCCCTAAAACCAAGATTAATGGGTTGTTTTATCTCATTTAAAGGAAGAACTTGATTAACTAGTTATGATAGTTGGTTTCTAGTTAAAAATTAGACTGACTATCAGTAGTTAGGAAAAACTCCATCTCGTCGTCTAACTGTTAATTAGAGCGCATAACTTTAATACTTGATAGTAAGATATATTAGAATGTTATATCAATTATGAGATAATACGATTAATATATTATTCAGTCAGGACTTAGCATAAAATAAGTTGTTGTGAAATGCCAATATTACCATTAAATAATACTAAGTATCATTATTATTGATATATTATTACTGATATTCTTTTTCTTCTTATTATTATAATAACTATTATCATCATTATCATTATTTTTTCATTAAACTACTTTCATTACTACTAGTTATGAACGTAATGAAGAAAATAAATATTAATAATAATATTAATAATAAATAACTTATAAACCTGCTATCACATGCTTGTTTCACTACAAGTACTACTTACACTATCTAAGATAATTTCAGCCTCGTTATCTGTCTTCCCAGGAAACTTAATCCTCATGTCCGTGAGAGCTTGCAAGGTCCTGTTGGATAATTCGTCTTCCCTCTCTCGAACCGCAGCATTGAGGAACGCTGCATCCTGGGTAAGAAACCCAAGGCCAAGGTAAGTACACAAGTCACTCGAGTATCGCTTTTTAATGATGGTGGTAAATTGTGAAGTGCTCTTTGAGGTGATAAATAAATAATAAAAACAGAACAAATTTTATTTCTTTTTGAATGCAGCTTTAATCACCCAAGCCCAACGGGAACACACGACACACACAGCTAGGGCCTAACTGGTTGGAGGCAGACTTGTTGGCTATCTACAAGCAAGGTGGATTTGTCTTTTGGAATCACCGAAGCCATTCAGTGGTCAGGGTGAAATTCGAACCAGGGACAAAATCGCATGGAAATCCTGGACCCTAACCACTGAACCGCGCTGCCTCTCGAGGTGGGGGGGGAGGGTAATGGGGGAGGGAAGGGGGATAAACTATACACCTTTGGTTTTCAAATGGTAAAGGTAACTATAAAAAGGAAAAGATCAATTTTAACACACGACAAACGAGATCATTTGCAACTTCGTAATATGTTTGTTGCAGAGTAATGTTATTGCAGGTTAACTGTTCTCTGAAATAAAGGTACTTTCCGTTTATAAAATATCCTAAATTGCATCTTAAAACCACTTTCCGCATAATCAATGAAAATATTCTAAGTTTGTAGCAGAAAGTAGCCTGATTGATTCTCTACGTCGTTTCATGCATGGACAATAATGAATAATGTGTACTATAACAGACCACAACTGGGTTAAATTTCATTGGTGGAGAGGAAGATGACGTCATAATCCTCTGTGTGTTGAGTCTTGACGAGAATAGGGTTGGATTTGTTGTAGGCCTAGATTGGGCTCCACTTGGTTGGTGAAAGGAAGGCTGTTTTGTTGATGCACCCGAAGAGGTTGACGACACAGAACTTGTATCCTCCTTGCTACTTGTTGACTTGGCACTCGGCATGGACATCAGCGGCTGAGGAAAGACATATTACCGCTAATAACTACAAAAACGAAAAAAATAACGGAAGAAACAGTGAGAGCAGGAACAAGAATGAGAAAAGCCATACTCGGTCTTGAACAAGAAGGTCAGCAACGGTAATAAAACTACCAAAATCGAGGATGAGAGAGTAAGAATCTACACAGGGCAAGAGCTAAGCGGAGCAAGAGCAGGAAGAAAAGCAAATGCAAGAGCAATGAACGTAGTAGTTAGATATAATCTCTAAAACGATAATCTCCAAGAGTTCCTTGCTTGAAGTTTGCTAAGAACGTCTCAAGTTTTTTAACCTGCAACAAAATCCAAACTTTTTGCTCATTTTACATACATTGTATGTCTTGAGCTCTAGGGCTTCACGTTTGATAACTACCTTAGGTCCTCTTGAATTCTTATTGCTTCCTCTTTGTCCAAAAGACAAAGTCTCGTCTGCTTCACATTGTTCCAAGAGATCGAGAATTTCTTCTTCCTACGAAAACCAAGATTAAATCTAAGTAGCCGCAAGGCCAAGAGTAAAATTTGACACATGTTACAACTGCTATTAACTGGCAGAATGAAAAGGTTACAAAATGCTGTACTTCAAATAACTGCAACCTATAAGCTGCGACATTCAATTATGACATCAGCTACTAGCTACTAGTTATCTATTATTTCTTAAGTTGCTCTTTTAAATGCGTCTTTTAAAAGTAGTTGTTCAAGATTTTTTTCTCACTTCAGATTTTCCAACAACCAAACACGTGTTTCCTCGTATTGCAGGAGTACCGACTTTTGATAATGATTTATAGTCTCCAGTACTCTTGGATGGTCGGAAAATGCAACAGGTTTGACAACCCAATTATATACAGGACTCCGAGGGCCTACGAGTCCTTATCAGAGAAGACGCGATTGTGTAACCGTTTGCAGATGTTAGAACAAAGACAGCACCTCCTCAGTTATTTCAAGAACCTGACCGAGAATCGAACCCGGGCCTCCTGCACGACAGACTGGCGCCTTACCAACTGGGCTAACCAGGCGGTGGCTACTTTCAAATTATAAAAACCTATACAATGACAATTCCGCCCAGGACGCCATGATAATGATTAGGCAAACAACTCGTGTTGCTAAATTTTGATTTGCAAATTGTTTTGGGGCGAATGCTCCACTCGAGAAACCGGCTAGCTTTATCGGTTCATTAAACTCCTCAGTGACTTTGCATTCAGCCTCTTACAGTACAAATGTTAAATTTTAATCAAGATACAGTATGCATGCACTCAAAGCACGAACAGGAGTTACTTTAAGTTTGCTTTAATAAAACAAATTAAATTAAAAATGCTCTATTGCCATGCAAAAAATGTACTACTAAATCAGAAAAAAGAGTGTGACATGCATTTACCCTCAACGAACCAAATGGCTGTGTTGATTCTCGCTGTAAGGCGGCCGCTCTTCCTACACAATAGGTACAAAGTTTAAAACACGTTATATTTAGTAAACGTAAGTTTGCACGACTAGACAAGTAAATTACATTTCGTTTCAAGACGCCTACTTAAATACGAAAACAATATGACCTTTATTTTTCGGACAAAAAACTTTCGGGCATTTTTGCCGGTAAAGTTCAGACAAACGATGACGCTATATACACTTTAGAAATTCATCAATAAAACTCAACTGGTTACAAACAACAGCAACAAAAACGACGCAAACATCGTGCTTCAGTCGGCATTTACTACGAAACGCCAACGGAACACGTCAAGAGTAGTGAAACAGTTTGATTCAAAAGATAAAGAGAAACCAAGGGGAGAAACTTGTCGACTTCCAGGAATCTTTCATTGTATAATTAAAAGACAATGAACCCGCGTTGTTAAACTATTTTAAGTCTTTTCACAATGGGTTCCTGACCACACTAGGCCTCAAAATCTTGTGATTAAGAACATCTCAAAATTTTAGGAGATTTTAAGATTCGGAACCGTTAAATTTTTCGGACGATTAAATTTTCGGACTTTTTTTGTTGTCCGACAATTTAGTAGTCCGCATATTTCATTTTGAAAGTAAATTGAAAATAGCGTACCTTTTGAGGGGGAGATTAACGAACAAAGGAATCAACCAATCAATTAGTTCATTTAGACACGTAACACCAAGGAGCTGCACACCAGTTCTTCTTTAACGGTGTACGTGTACAATAAAGGATAGACCAAAGCACCGGGGCGAAACCCTGCTCTTGTCAATCAGTTTTTGGGCTTTTTAGATCCCCCGCCAGAAGACAAGAGGCAAGACCAACGGCTTAACGCCCCTATCCACGCACGGTGTGGCGAAAGAAGGCCGCACAGTTGTTCAACCCTCGACCAAGCCGGGGATCGAACCCAGGACCTCACGCTTGGCAGTCAGAAATCTTAAAGTTAAAGAGATAAGTAAATAAAATGACCAAAGTTACCTGAAAGAAACAACTTGAAAGCATCTGCCATCAAACCAGCATACTTCTCAGCCTTAGTACGGTCATCAGGCGGGTATATCCTTCTGAAGTTTCCCTGTTAATAACACATTCAAGTATGGACGCAAAACAAGATTCAAATCAGCAGCTGGAATGAAAAACTGCCGGATGCACTGATAGTTTATGAAGCGAGCAAAACGAGTGGTATGCTTCAAAGAGAGATAGTTCGCTACTGTTCCCTTACGGACTTTTCGGAAAAACTATAAATTCACAATATCTATAGCTGACTCTTGAACTGAGAATCAAATAATTTTGCTCTTTTCTTTTTGTGGCTGTGGGTCCTTCTTCACTTGAAGTTATTCATTGCAAATTTGTATGTCACTGTATGACACTGCCATATTTCTATTACGTTCTTGTGAGTAAGTTTTTAAAGCAATCAGACCTAGTGGATAGGTGTCAGGATCTAGCATTCGAAATTAAAAGAACCAACAGAGCATCCAAAGTGATAGTTGTACCAATAGTGATTGGTACATTTGGGACAGTCTCAAGGAACGCCAAATCCTGGCATGGAAAGTTAGACATTCCAGACATCATTGGAAGTAAGCTCATGTATTGAGGAAAGTGCTGTGTCTCTAAGCTGCGGGACGTAGCTGAGACATGACTATTACAAACAAGACCCAGAAGAACTGGAGAGAATCGCATCATCATCATCATCATCATCATCATAATAATAATAATAATAATAACAACGGTTACAAATGAACCCCTGCTTAATTCAGGGGTTGACGGGTTAATGACCAAAATCCATTTCTTCACTGGCTTACCATGCTCTTGTTCTCAAAGTCTTCCCGCGCCGCTTCTTTTCTAATTTGAGTCAAGCGTTCTTTCTGTTGAAAGGAATCAACAGTAGTGTTACCAAGCAAACGGAAAAAGAACTGGAGATGCTTGCTAAACTTGAAATTCAAGACTATACGCCTTTAAAGTGTTTATTTAATCAAGACAAAAAATTAGGAGGAAGTGCACTTTAAGCCAAATGCACGCGAGAATGAATGGACGAACGTACCATTACCCGAGACTGAGACTTTTAAAGCATATAAATGCTAATTCAATAACCAACAACAAATAAAATAGAAAAGGATTATAAGAAAAAAAATTGGGGAAGGGAAACGGCGAGCCATCTGCAAGTAAAAATGAAAAAAAATCAATAAGCCCTTACCAGTTCTAATCGCCTTCTATTTAAGACCGTCTTTTTTCGATCAAGCTCCTGAAAAAGGTAAAGTTGAGTGCACTGAGTTCAAAGATCGATGTTAGGAAAAATGGATACACTTTACACACACTCTTTACTGAGACAAAAATTCCGGCGGTAAAGACATACATCTTACTGGGTTGAGTAGTGCACAAGTCAATGACATTACCATCTCCTAAGTTCAGCTGACGGGAGTTGGGCCCCATGCACTATCGGACGAGACAAGAAACGGCACAACATGTTTACTGAGACACTCGTGCACTCAAATTTAGTTATCTGCCAAATGGCAGATACATGTAAGTATCTCACAGAGTGGGATTTATTCTTCCCTAAGCAAACAAAACACAAAACAGACTAATCGTTGAAGTTGGCCGTCTACGGCGTTGTCTTTCAATACACCAACCTCGTCCCCAAGGCTTTTCCCGACAGGCCACTTTAGAAACAAGTGGCAGCCTGGGTCGAGTGTTGTTTCGCAAAGGCTTCTGGTATTGTTACAGGGGACGCGAGAAGGCTATCTATAGATAAAAGAACATTGAGGAAAGTCACTTATTAAATCGAGAAGGAATTTATTTGACAGAAGACGATATTCCAGATGCAAAACGGGAAAAAGATGAAGCATGCTGTATTAGTAGTGTAGAACTCGATGTCTTCGTCAGCGTTTTTGTACCTTTCGATATCAAAACGTCGAACAACATCTTTTTTTGAGTCTTTTGATTTCCTTCTTAGCCTCTTCCAACTCCTTTCGAAGCTTTGAGTTTTCTTTTCTTATATCCAACAGCTCCGTCTCAATTCCTGTCTGAACCGAAATATCTGTTTCATGTTTTAGCATTCTTCGATACCTCTCAACTCAGTCGGCTCACTTCAAGTAATTTCTGAAGTTGTTGCCACCTCGAGGAGGCGTTTTTCTAAGATAACTTTCGATTTCTAAGTCGATTTTCCGGGAAATTTTTTTTGACTGGAACTGACCACCGAAATATCGAGGGAAAATGAATTCTGCTTCACTTTTGTCTTCCTTCTAAATGTACTGAGCATGCCTGGCTGTACTAAAACCCAAAACGAAACCAGCAAAACGACAACAGCAAAATCAAACGAGCAAAATAAAAACAGAATGTTTTGCTCATTGCGTCTTTGCTAGTAATTTCGCTCGTTATGGCAGTTTTGCTCGACCGTTACGGCTGTTTTGTTCGTGTTGCTGTTGTCGTCAGTTTACTCGTTTTATTTCGCTCGTTACGGCAGTTATGCTCGTTTTGTGGTTGTCGTTTTACTCGTTTCGTTTTGCTCTACCGTTACGGCAGTTTTGTTCGTGTTGCTGTTGTCGTTTTACTCATTTCATTTCGCTCGTTACGGCAGTCTTGTTCTTTTTGTTGTCGTTTTACTCGTTTAATTTTGCTCAACCGCTACGGCAGTTTTGCTCGTGTTGTTTCATGTTATCGTTTTGTTCGTTTCACTTTGCTCGCTACGACTGTTTCAGTGCTTGTTTCGTTTTGTCGTTTTGGGTTTTAGTACATGCCCTAGGCAGATGTGTGTCGGTTCGAATAATGTTTTCCAAGAACAAAACCTCATAATTTTTAGTAATCCCTATTGGTCCTTTTAGTTAACAGTAAAATTTCAAATCAGCAGATTTAGTTCGCCGACTGTTGTTACAGCCAGGAAAACAGCAGATGTACTTCGTGATCTCGATCAAAAGCTACTCCTCACTACTACAAACTCGGCTCTCGCGTCCACTGTAACGATCCCAGAAGCCTTTGTTTTACAAAGGCTTCTGGGATTGGCGCGTAGTTCTATGTCTGAACTGAGCACTCAGGCTCGTTTTCTATAAATCTTTATAAATTAACGTTTCATTTTTCTCCCTTTCAGGTACAAACCGCCCCTAAAAAACTCGTTCCTTAAGTGGCCTACTGGGGACGATGTTGTGAATACGCGTAGACTAAACAGAGCTTTAGCAGAAACTGCCTGATTCGAGCACATTTTCTAAAATACTTTATTTGCAACTGAAAAAGACCTTACAAATACATTGAGTTGTCCCCTAAATATTTACTAAACTTTAAAGGTAGGTTTGGCATAAGCTCAAAGGTACTTACGCCCATCGTGTATTCACTCCTTTTCGGTTGCATGAGTAGTCTCTTCTGGGCCTCTGCCTTTTCGGCTGCCATCCCTTTTCTCCGATCGCTGCATCTATCAAGTCATTAAAATCAAATGATAATGAAACAGGAAAAACGACACGTTCAAAACTTTATATTCACACTCATAGACCGTGGAATGAACTACTCTTGGAATGAACTAAATTAAGAACTTTCTACATACTTGGTTGGAGCTTTATCTTTTTATCGTTTCCTAGAACAACTACTCGATTCGTAACAAGCAGTCCGGCAGAGAAAAAACTGTTGAATACAAACCTAATATTAAGCAAGGTCAGAGTATCTCGTAAAAGGCCGCTCTTGATATTGTAGTCCAGCTTGGAATCTGTTCCAAAACTAGGAGCTCTGTTGACCTATAGGAAACAGATTAATTATTGTTTAATTTCAGTGATAATATTGCAGATATAACGCGCACTCTGTAATCAACACTGTGAGTTTTTTGCTTGTCTATGGTAACTTAGTTTATGAAAGAAAGCACGCCTAGTCTCGTTATTCTCTAAGCACTTCTTGAGTGAACTTGAGTGAACTGGCTCGTTTCCTATAAATTAAAGTTTGATTTTTCTCCCTTTCAGGTACCAACCTCCCCTAAAATATTGGAAAACGAGAGCTTACTTTATTCTTCCCACTTTCAAACAAACGGTGACGCTTGTAAAAGAGCAAAACGGTTTTAAAAGTCCGAGTTCAATCTTTTTAAGCGTTATTCTGCTCAGTAAGATTTGATGGACCTAAGATTTGAAATTCCTTTTCCGAACTCAGTGCACAATTCCACAGCTTCAAAAAAAAATTTGAACAGAAACTCTCTAAATTCTTAAAGTCCTTATCAAGCTTATTTTTTTAAGTTCCAGATTAAAACTGTTGTCATCTGTGAACTCAAAAATTGAATAACAAAAGAAAAATTCCACGTTTAAGTACGCTTTTTAATCAAAAAAAGATTGGAATGTAAATTTTGACTGAGCAGGCCGGGGACTGGTAACCTGTGACG
>JAOBRD020585593.1:0-15970 GCA_027575215.2 Hydrozoanthus sils
AGCGCTCGAGGAAATGATTCGAAATGGGAGAGGTGCTAAGTTTTCTCCGTAACTTCGCTGCCTTTTTCATCTGCTTCACAAAATGTATGTCGAAATTTCGCTCATTAAATAACAATAGATTCGCTAAATTTTCGGAAAAAATTCGCCACAGCGCATATTCGACAAAATTTTGACGAAATCGACGAAAATTCGGCGAAATTCGTCGAAATTTCGACACAAGACTTTTGATCACTACTGTATTCTTGCATACATAGCTAGAGTCGCAGAGGTACTACAGATTACACAATGGAAATAAATAAGGCTACTTAAACTTGCGCTCAGACTACAAAAATTTTGCCTCTGGTAGCCATCTGGCTACAAGTTAATTTCGAGTCCTGACACTTAGACCTTGTTACCCAAGAAAAGGGAAAACTTTTTGGTTTGCCATAATTGTAGTATCAAGCTGCCCCCAAACTCAATATAGCAGTTTCATACCGTTTTCGTGTGTTCCTGTGATCTGTAGTATATGGACATCTCTGATACACTAAATGTGCTGGAAGCCATTTTGGCCAATGCCAATGGATTTGATACATCTCATACCATGTTCACTGCACAAAGCTGATACTTGAGCACTGTTTAGCAATACGAACATCTGGGATTATTCAACAGTTCATTTAGTATTTGAAACTTTTTATTTCTTGCTCAGTTCATAATTATGATACGAATACTCGCATTTGTTTGAGACAAGGAATAAATTCAGCTGTAAAACAATTTTAAAACATTTTTAGTTATGTAACAATCACAGTCACAGCTAGTAGTTTATGCGTGTTAGTATAAAGATGCCAGCTAACTAAAGTAATAAATATTTAAGGTTTGAACACGTTAAACAATGATTGGGTATTCTCTCTTTTCAACAAAATTGATTACCTACCAAAGATCAAAGACAATTTTCATTCACTTCCTCGACTGTCTTACAGACTCTTCGTACATCCTTTTTTCGACAGGCACAATGACGATTGACGTGCTTTGATTCATTGTGAAAGACTGGGAACTAGCGTCCAAGCTTGCGCGGCCTGTAAACTTCCGGTAATTCTGTCGTTCTGTAAGTTATTTTTTTTTGCAGCAAGACATTGCAAAGTCGATAACTAGGTTGATTTTTTGGTGGCTTTTATTGCCGTTAATCATTCCATTGGTGAGATGGTTGGAAAGTTTTTGAAGTACAACAGCATAGCAGAAACTGTTTTGCACGAAGATTCAGTACACGCTTTTTTTTATAAGGACAATTTTATAAGAACGAGGCTCAAATTAGCGAAAATTTAAGAACAATTTAAGAACAAGCTGAGGCTCGGGCTCGATGGCTAATTGTTTTTTAAAGCTCGCTGAGCTTCGATCTTCGACTGAACAAAACAGAATGAATAAGAAATGCTTCGCAGTTTATAATGACTAGAAATGGTCTCGGGAAAATGGATCGGCGAATTCGTTTTTTAACACATATATTGCAACACCTGTTTGGCTTAGTTTTTCTTCGATTTAAAACATATAGAAATAAGAACAATTTAAAAACAATTCGAGGCTCAAATCGCCAAAAAGTTAAGAACAATGAGCCTCGGCCAAATTTACTGGTCCTTATAAAAAAAGCGTGTATGTCACAGACCAAGTTCATGCCAACAGTTAGAATGATACATTGAGAAACGAAAGGCTTTGTATTTGGATATTTATTTTCATTATATAGCGACTGATGAATAACAGGTTTTTTTTCCTTTTATTAAAAAACATATCTCAATCACGCGCAGTGAAGATACTATTTTTATCTTTCACATGTGAGGGCTAAGTAATTCGTTGCACTCACTCGTGTATGAGAGATAATTTCAGCACACGAAGAAAACATGTAATAATCTTTATTTTCACAATAAGATAACTTCAGTCTTTCAAGTATATTGGAGTCTTTAACTTAGATATGCAAGTTCATACAAAGTGAGAAAATATGGAATGTCGGAATAAATGTTTGTTCGAATCGGGGTCTGAAAGTGCCCACTCGAAACAGGGATCCAAAGTGCCTATCCGAAGGTACACGCTCGAAGTGGGACCTGAACTGCCCGCTCAAACAATGGCTCGAAAGTGCCCATCCGAAAGTGCCCGCTTGAAAACTGGCTTGACAGTGCCCGCTCGAAACAAGTGCTCGCTCGAAAACTGGCTCGAATTTGCCCATCCGAAAGTGCCCGCTCGAAATTGGACCCAAACTGCCCGCTCGAAAAACAGTTTGAAAGTGCCCCCGCTCGAAACAGGTGCGGCCTTACTCGAAAAATGGCTCGAAAATGCCCATCCGAAAGTGCCCGCTCGAAATTGGACCCAAACTGCCCGCTCGAAAAACGGCTTGACAGTGCCCCCGCTCAAAACAGGTGTGGCCTACTCGAAAATGGCTCGAAAGTGCCCATCCGAAGGTGCCCGCTCGAAATGGGGCCCGAAAGTGCCCGTTACAAGAAGTTGATGTTTGTGTAACCTTTGCGAAAGTGTTGCACGTAATAGTAACGGCTTAGCGGGCGGAGCCACTACAATAAAAGAGTACAGCTCTCAATCTTTGACTATAAACACACTGCGTACATCAATCCCTCTACGCTGGTGAACAAAAACACAAATTGACGAGATCGGATAAACAAGAACGAAACTTATCCGAATGAAATAAAACATGTAAAGAAAGAAAAGCCAAGAAATAATGTTGATGATCCGTCATCGCTCTTCTTAGGCGTCAATGAAACAATACGCCAAGCAAACATCCTTTTGACATAGGGTCCTGAAACAAAGTTCCCAGTTCTCCTGCTGCCACAGTAGGGACGAACTGACAGAGTATTTTTCAAAACGGAGTCAAGGAAACACAGTAATTAACAACTGCGTGAGTTGTGAACGCTAGGGGAGGCCCCTAAAGGACAATCAATACCCCATCATTACCACAATCGCATCTCCATGACCTTCATGCATATGCAATCTCAATAACCGGAGTAGACCATACTGGGTCAATGTGCGATATATCAGCATACCACAGAACGCGTTGAAAGACAAGCCTTGCGTCGTCAACTGGTACAAGATTTTACTGCCTTCATCACTCATTAGAGGGCTGTCAGCAAAAGAGGAGTATTGCCTTTGATAACATCAGAGAGTTTAAAAACCTTCAAGGCCATCTTAGCTCTTTAAAAGCTGAAAGAAAATCGTATCCTGGAGATGAAAAGATCAACTGGCACTTCGTAGTAGAGAGAGAGCTGTAATCGTAGCGTGATCTAAGAAAGACCCGTAGGAGTGCATATAAAGTGGAGCCTGAAGAAACTTATCAGTGAGCGCGTATG
The DNA here is from genome assembly GCA_027575215.2 of Hydrozoanthus sils. NCBI lineage: Eukaryota > Metazoa > Cnidaria > Anthozoa > Zoantharia > Hydrozoanthidae > Hydrozoanthus > Hydrozoanthus sils. Next base: position 3,318 of record JAOBRD020585593.1, read on the forward strand.
GGACTGATCAAATCGAGTGCTGTGCCAACTGAAGAGCAGGCTGTACTAAATAGCTAGTCGCCATTTAACATACACACAGCGGCGACGGTGTGCCTTAAGTATCCCACTTTGTTATATGCTGCCACTGTTTGTTCACAATACCTCAAGCACGCGCCTAGAGAAGAACAAGACTTGAATCCTGAATTTATTCAAGCTGACAGCACCAGAGGGGTACTATCAAAAAGATCGAGATACCAAAAACAGTTGACAGAACAATTTTGACACCATTGGAAAAACAAGAAACGAAACTGAACTGAGAGATTATATCCACAACGTAAGGAAAACAAAACTGGTAATTGAAGTTATCCCTGGACGAGCATTGTTAAGCAGCATTTGAGGCGAGACTTAGTGTGCGCGTAAAAAAAACTGAAACTGACGAAAGAGCAAAAGCATAACCAAAGACAGACCATCTGGACGAGTGGCTACAAAAGAGGCTGATAAAAGAATCAAGAAACTTGCTAGAAACCGTTGAATGGTCTCACGACGGGACTCAAACTACTAACAATACTAACGCATACGCAACTACAACTAATCAATTAACGTATTACCAACCTATATAGCTAGCTATCATTATGTCGACAATGTCCGAAAAACTTCCACTTCACAGAAACAATAACGCCACTGCCATAATAATTTTAGTAATTGAAAACAATTATAATGAAAGTAACAGTATATTAAGGATCTGGGAGCATCCTACAGACTCGAGTTCAAAGCTCTTACAATAATAACTATTATAAACAATCATAGCTACAATAAAGTAAGAATATATCAGTTTGAATTTAAAAGCTAGTTTAAAAAGAAAAGTCTTAAGACTGACTATAGATTTGAAATACCTGATTTCATCTATTTTGCGGAAATAATGTGGAAGATCGTTCCAAAGTGTAACGAAGTCAAAACCGGGAGTTCGTTTTATGATTTAACATGTATGAAGCAAAAAAAAGAGAAATTGACGATGAGCCGGACCGAGAGTAATTTCTAACTGCTCCAAAGCTTTTTGTTAAAATATCAGAACAGATCGTTTACAGAACAAAACATCGTCACCAAATATCAATAATCAAAAATGAAATAACCTAGAAACCACAGATTAATACTTTCTTCCATTACAATTAGCGAGAAAATAAGGACGAGTCGAACCGAAAACTTGGCATCACAACAGATCGAATACCGAATGGTCAAAGCGGTATCACCAAAAACGTTAACGCGCGCAAAATTCCGCATGTTTTTCCTGTCTTCCATATCTACAGCTGTCTTCCTCGTTTCTATAACTTTTCCAGAGCACAACACTCTGCAAAAGATTTTAGTCTGAAAGTAGTTTCTGCGCTTGCGTGAAACTGTCAACGCTATGCAGAGCGTCGCACAAGGTTAACAAAATCAGAATCAACAGAAACGTAACCCAGACTCTATTATCGCTCATCAACTCACGCGGTTCTCTAGTTTACCTTGCGCGGGCTTTTAGTCTTGAGGGCTTGAAACCTACTTAAGCTACCCAGTCCAGAATTGAAACTAGAAAAATACTACCCTTGGGCAATTCTGGACTATATAGATCGTACCTTGTAGGCTTTACCATTGCAAAACCGATTGTTTTTTGTCTCTCCCAGCATGCGTAGCGATCGAAACTGTTTACACGAGCAACAGCCATAAGTCAATTTTCGAGTTACTTTTCACCTAAAAAAATGATCAAAACTGTACCCCATCGCAAATATATGCGCCTTTCTAATCCATCTCGCTCCTTAAAATGTTTTCTAAAAGTTATCTTGTATTTTTCATGCGCCATTTTTCATCAAACATAAATCGCTTTCAAGTGCAAAACCGTTCGTGGTTCGACACCTGTTGCTCATGCTTTATGGTTTAGATAAGTTAGGAAGGTTCTCTACGACTGTAAACGCCAAATGCACTTGAAAAGTTGTTAAAGTTCACAACTGAGCGCAGTTTGCAGTTTGTTGCCATACAAAACCTTCCAGCGTGAACTGAGAAACGATAACTATACTGTCTGACTAACGGCCTTGCTAACTGCTAACCGCCATGTTTTTATCTTCATGTCACGACTTTCAGCTTGTCGACCTCTTTTTCAAATTATATTAAGAACTTAAAAACAATTAATCCCAAACAATTTATTCATTCTTCTGTTGCTTGTTGAAAATCTATCAAAACTGAACGATGTTGTTTAAACAAGCTTTGGTTGAATACAATATTATGACAGTTTTAAGTTGCTCCGGCCGCCTTTTGTTTTTCCTTGCTGAATTTAACCTTGCAAATGAAACCAGTCGAGATTGGAAATTTCAAAACTAAATAAACACGCAAACTGATTGGGCGGCTGATTCAATAAGAGCTTTATTCTGACGTAATGATAAAAGCACAACGGTTAAGCAAATTTTTTGTACCACTTTTTTCTTGAAATCGCTGCAAGTTTGCAAATTAATTTTTGAGCGATATAAGAATACTGTGGGCGGCAAAGTTTTAGCCGTTAAACCGTCAAGGTATTGTGTACTTGCAGAATTTCAGTAAAGAAGTGTACGCTTTCTTATCTGTCTGTCTTTCCATGGAAACCAAAGGTTTCACTTAATAAGAAAAAATGAAATTAAAACTCACGTTTCGGCGACTCTTAAGTTTAGTTGTTCCTGGAGCTAGCTTTTGTCAAACGGCGTCGAAAAATGCAACAAGTTAATTGTACTAGTAACAGACTGAGTGCGTCGGACCGAATTCTGTTGAGAAGATACAAAAACTGCTATATATATAGATATTGAATGCAGTTATGTCAAATACATGCATCAGTATTATTTAATACCAGTAGTTATCAAGATTTTAGCCGTACAGAGCGAGTTTTTGAAGTTAAATTAAGATCAAACAGCCCCCTACACAATGCAATGCGACGAATCTAATTTCCTTTCGTTCACCTTCGTGCAAAAAATAAAAACACATGCTATGACTAAAGCAAAAATTTCTCCAACTAAAATTTGCAAAAAAATGATGCAAAAAGCGACGTTTCACCTTTTTAAGGTTCTGTTCCACGGACAATACAAGCCGGCATTTAGTAGTTTTTAATATACATAGAAACTCGTGGTCAATTACCGTTAACGCTTTTTGGATGGCCTTTCTTTCACCTGGCGTTAGGAACTTTGAAGTAAATCTAGAAAAACAAGGAGAATTCATAAGAAGTTTAAACACAATTACAGCCCAAAAATAACCGAGTATAAATTGTGGATAAGACCAAATATTTGGCATTAGAAGCTAAAGTCTTACCTTGGGATATGGAGTTCTTTGCTTTTTCTACTATTATGTAAAACCAAACTAAACGGTCACGTTATTGTTCAGTGTATATAGTGTATTTTTTGAATCGAGAGCAGATTAGTTTAGGGTGCTTCCTCAGACTGCTTCAGAGTTCTGCGACTATAGGAAATGTCGACCGGCAAAAAATAGCTCTTATGATTCAAAAGTTTGACTTGCTTCATCATTATTCAGTTCGTAATTACATTTCTCTGGTGGGGAGGGTTACACGTTGGAATGTTGCAGGTGATGAACGAGGGAATTTGTAACACAACAGATTAATTAATGGTTTTTGAAACATTATTTCACAAAGTTTTATGGAATTTATTGCATAATCTTGAGCAGGTCTGAGCCCTTTATTTACCCGTTGTGTCTGCTCCTTGTTATATTGGTTTCTGGGCTTGGCGCACATACAGCATGCAGTAGCAGAGGTTAGGCAAAATGACGGACATTTAAAATTGGGGGAATTGAAGCACTTTCCGAGGCGGAGCGTGAAAAAGTAAACGGAGATACAGTGTTTGTCCCAAAAAAAATATAAATGTAAGCAGTTATTACTACAAAATAACAGAATATAGAACGAACAATTTTACAACATTTTGAGCAACAATGTACAAAGCTTAAATTTCCCATACTATTGCTTTTGAAAATTCTCGAAAATTCGGTTAGCGTCAAATTAAGTATAGGCGAGTTTCAGCTGACAATGTTTACATTCTGCTTCATTAGCATACCACTTAATCGAAGAAAGAAAAGAGATAACAACAACTGACTTAAAACTTGAGAATACTTTCGATTCTATAAATGTAGTTTCAAAGAAGAAATATTAATTACCACCCAAAAAAATGAAAAAACAGCTGGAGGCAAGAACTATAACGAGCCACACATTCTTTGCAAAATTTCCAATTTTTAAAACCATAACTCGGAAAAATTACCCAGCATATCAATCTCATATTTTCAGAGAAAGTTTGTTCTGAAGCCTGGTTCACACTTGTGACATAAGCACAAGCACAAGCACAAGGAATTGATGTTCACACACGTGAAACAAGCACAAGAAAATAAAAAATACGCATGTACAAAGGTGACTGGTGACAACATGCTTATGCTTATGCTTGTTTCATGAACGTTCACACAGGCGAAACAAACGACATAAGCATAAGCATAAGCATAAGAGAAAGGAAAATGTTTCTTTTTCTTGTGCTTGTTCTTGTGCTTATTTCACGCATGTTCACACTTGGGTTTTCCTGTGCTTGTACTTGCGCTTATGCTTGTGCTTATCTCACAAGTGTGAACCAGGCTTAACTTCAAATTTTGTCCGAATCATCGGTAAACTGGCACTTCATTTTTATCAATTTTTCCTGTTGTTGGTTTTTCACTTTTTTGCATAAAAATAGATGATGTTAAGTGAAAGTTCCTCGGATCTTCACTTCTACTCTTACTTGCAACCTTGCGAATGTGAGTGTATACATTATTCAACAAAAAAGAATTTGTAAAATTTTTCTTTGGCAAGTTATAATACGTGATCTAAAAAGATGCTTACCGTTTTAAACTTTTAAAAATCGTCATGTTCAAATCATCGGCAAGGGACTATTAGAAAATTAAACTCGTAACTATAACCGAGTTAATATAAAAAAATCAACTAAGTTGTTGACAACTTTACGCTGGTTCTGAAAAACAATAGCGAATTTATTCTAAAAAATAATGGAGATCTTGCTCCGTAACTGTGCGATGCCAAGTAAGATTTCCTTTCCTTGTCTACTCAGTTGTTCTCTTTATTGGAAATTGATAACTATATGTAACACGTTTTTGCTTTTATTAAACTTTTATGAAAAATACAATATATTTGAAAATTTTTGGAATTATCAGAGCAGCTTAAGCCTTCAAGCTACCCCTGCTACGCGGTCCTGATTGACGTTTCAACTTCTCTTATGCAGTAGCCTTCATTAGGCTCTGGCTTAACTTCCTATCGAGTCCATGTGACATATATCTCAAGTATGCGGCATGCTGAGAGGTTTAATATCAGTCAAAATGAACAATTTTATGGAAGGGGCAGAGCGGCCATAACAATAGACCTTTTAAAAAATGGCGGCGATTTTAATATTCTTTTGTGGGCAAGTAAACTAGCCCTACTAACCTCGCTTTGGGCAACAGATTCTTTTTTAAAGTTCAACTCAAGAACGAGGCTAGCCAGGCTGATTTGAATGCAAACAAAAGGACATTAAAATAGCGGCCATTTTTGAAAAAGGTCTTTTTTGACCACAACTTTGGAACAGCCACTGAACTAAGAGCAAGGCACGGTTCCTCAAAACCCGATTCGTGCTAACCAAAAGTTAATTTTTGTATTCCATGTTCCTGTTTCCTACCTTCTGGAGCTTGTTTTGGGCTGAAATATTTGGGTTGAACTGTTTTTTTAATTGGTAAATCAGATCCGAGTATTCTGTAAACATAACAAAGCTTTTCTTATGAAGAAATTTGTCCTTATCCAGGGTTAATCGGGGTTTTGAGGAACCGGGCCAAAATCTCAAAAAAAGGCTAAAACTGTTTCAAATACTGTGGCAAATACATATATTACTAAAGATCATTTTGGCAGGAACCTATTTTTTTCAGATTTGATATGACAGTACGTTTCAAACAACGCATCATGCAATTCAAGTCACCCAATAGAACCAACTTTTACAAAGAGGGGGAATTTGTCACTGCAAGTACTTTCTGGAGGGTAAAAATGCAATGTTGGACAAGTTGAAGGGAAGATGTCACAAAGTACGATTCTTCATTTTTGAGTGCTGTAGAGCTGTAAAGCAGGCTGAGCATAATATTATGGGGTCTGTACAGTATGAAATAACCAAGGGCCTGTGTTTAAATAAGGAGAATGGCCTATTTGATTGTAAGTTGTTATTACGCAAAAGACAATTAAATGTTACAAAAAACTTGTTTTATTCAATAATTTGCAAGTCAGCTCAGGTTTTTACACAATGACAACAACTTATTGTTAATTATAACTTATCAAAATATATTAATAAAATACCTGCTTTCCATCTTTTTATAAGCGTAGTTTTCATGTATGTGTTACTAACACTAATTTAAAGGTTATAGAGGTACCATAGCAACGTAACTACAGCTTCCGAGTCTATTGGAAGTGTGTAGTCTATTGGAACTTCATGCAAGTTCATACAGAGTAGGAAACACGGAATGTCGGAGTTGCCTACAGCCCCTTTTCTTCGATGCAAACCCAATGTAATTCTTCCCCTTGCTTTTCACTGGATTTTTTTGTTAAAATGAAAGCCAAAAATATCAGGGCATCCAAACATGAAAATATATGCGGCCGAAGCAAAAAATTAATTATTGGATGGTGTATCGATAAACTCTTCTAGAGAGCTGATTGTTCTATTTTAATGTTGCTCCAGTATGTGACTGGTTGTTATGGGTCCACGACATCTAAAATTGCGTTATTAAGTCCTACAGTATATAACAGCAATTACGATCGGTATATTGTTTCATTTATTTGTAAACCGGAAATTCCTGAAATAGTTATCAGAACAGCATTACGGAAAGCTAAATCTATCGTAAACAGTATTTTTGTGAATAGCTTAGATGACCACTTAATTTTCTTATTTTGAAAAGCACCTCATTTTGGAAGTTTGGGAGTTAAATTACTCAAAATTGTTTGGCATCTTCAGGCTACAAATAAATGACATACAGATCTTATGACATGAAACGTTTTGTTATCTCAGTGGATAGACCTTGCTAAATGAGGAATAGCAGTAAAAAAAACTGTCAAAGTCTTTTTATGGCTCTTAAGATATTAACATTTAAAGTTCTCAACTGATGACGTCAAGTATGGTTCCGACAAATTTGCACTTTATCTATAAACATGCTCAGCTGCCAATCCATAACCTTTAGATAACTTGAGCAAAACCTGTACTGATGACCTATCTAGCAGTCCAAGTTTGGATTAAACACATCAAAAGGTTCTGGATTGGCTGCAGGTTTAAATAAAATGCAAATTAATATCTCAAGAACTATAAAAGAGTTTGACAAAAAATTTTCACCGCTATTCCTCATTTAGCAAGGTCTATCCACTGCAGTAATAAAATTGTTCATTTCATATGCACTTTAAACAAACAATACTAGATACCAACAGATAATGAATGGTACATGATAGAACTACATGTGCAGTCTTATTGGCGTTTAGATATTATTTCTTTTTAGTGTGTTCCTTAAGTATAAAGAAATTTCAACCACGTACCCAGGCTCATATCACTCTCGTGAAAGGTTGTGGCTGGTCACGTGTCACGCGGAATCCGCGTGGTAAAAGGGTGGAGTGGCAAAGCAGAAAACGTCATTGTGACAATAATGATATTTCTATGGGTGTGAGAGATTTTTGTGTACCACCCAAACCAGAGTTCATAGCGAAAAAATTCGGGTTCGTATAGCGGTTTAATGGTAACAAAAAATGAGCAAAAGGAATTTTTGGTGCTTGTTCAGGTTGTTGTAGGGTTTGCAGTAAAGTATTTGATGCTGATAACTGCAAAAACATTTTAAAATCACGCTATGTCACTTAAATCTATCCTTCTATCGACGACAATCACTTTTTTGAACAAGTGCCTGCAGAATTTGATAAGAAAGCGTTTTTCCGTAACCCGTCAGGAGAACCGCCAAAAGATCGTTTTTTAAAAACAAGTTACTTGTTTTGGTTTTAACTTCAGCTCTGTGAATTCGTTAGAAACTTAAAATTGTTGTTCAATAGAATTCAGTAGTTTTAATTATAAATCTCTCACAAGACTGTCGAGAAATTAGTTGTGATAATTTTGGCTAATTCAAGAAAGTACAAGGTGCTAATTAAATGTTTTGTTGTCTTGTTAGGAACTAGGTAAGTTAATTGTAAGTTTTGTGAACAAATATTTTATTGAGTTATAAATAATGATAATATTGTGTTCCTACAAGGATAACGCTGAGGATAGAGAGCTAGTAACTCGGTAAATTTAACAGATAGTAAAGATGTACTTGGAGTCAAAAGATTGTACCATAGAATCAGATTTACGGGATTATAAAAGATGTTCTGACCAATTATAATAACAGCAAAATCTTAACATTTTGGATTTTGCAGAGTGTAGGAAGGTGCAATTGTGTGCACCCTTCCCTAGAGAGTTTTTTTTCTCACAATGGCAAAGTCGCTCTCGGTACTCACCCTCACTGGGGAACAATATTGACAGCGTAGCACGTGACCAGCCGCAACCAGGGTCCTTTCACGGGAGTGAAATGAGCCTGGGTACGAAGTTGAAGAAATTTTACTTAATATAGTTGTAAGTTCGAATTATTCATTCCATACACTTGAAACTGCAGTACCTTTTAAAAAGTTTTACCTTACATAATTCTTAAGAGGCAAGTAGTTATCATTCTTTGAAAACTTTTTTGAGCATCAATGATTTGAATGACAGAGGCTGTGTGCCACTTTGTCAACGACTAATAATATCATTATTACAAAAAGGGATACATTGACTTAAAATTGAGTGCGTGTGGTGAGTTATAAGTTATTCAGTACCTCCAATGCAAGCTGTTTTTCAAACCTCAGTTTTACTTTTTATCTTTAACTTTGGAACTCATATTAAATAAGGGATTGTTGTGGTAACTGTTTCCTGATGGTTCTAACCTTTTAAAATGATACTCTTGTCTCACAAATTTTTTTGTTAAACACTGCAGTGAGAGCCGGTGTAATTTCTTCTGTGGCCTTTTATGGTGCCCTAAGACACAAATGGCATATAATATACTTACAGAGTTATAAGATACATGTAGTGCGTCGCTGTATAGAAAGCACTCCAGCAGACAGTTGTGCCATACAATCGCACCATCAATTTTGCAGTTTATATTAATCACATGTCAAACACTGTACTCTTGTTGCATGCATGCAATACAACATACACATGAAGATGGAATCTCCTAGCATGATATAATTAATATTATATAATTAGTAACGAGCTGTCTATGCTCAGAGATTGCACTCTGACTCTTGCTCAGATCAATGGTATTTTGAGTCTTCTTCTTTGTGGCTTCCTTGCACGGAAACATTGCCGGAATTCCGCTTGGGTAAGCATCCTGTTTTTGTTTATGTCACAATCATTCATTACCTTCTTACCACACTTTCTACCCCGTCGAATTTCCCCTAGAACCCGCTTCATTGCTTTACTAAAAAACTCATTGTTGGATATACGACCATTTCTATCAGAATCCAATCGGTTAAATTTCCATCCCAGCACTACCCCATCGGTGAGGATATTTCTCCAGTCATGAATTCTTCCACTTCTGATGCGCGTTTTCACTAAGCCTAAAAACATGAGGAACACCGACAGTAAATTAAATTCAGTGACAACGTGATTCTTTTAAGCCGGGATCAAACGAAGAAAAGAGTTCAAACTCTCATGTCGTTTGACTGCCAACTCTCATTAACTATCACAAATTCTCATGTGCTTTCATCAAACATTAAACATGTTCAAATTTTTGATGAGAGTCGAAGAGAGTTTCATACGTTTGTTTTTTGCGGTTGCCAACTCTCATCGCCGTTTGACCGTGCACATGATAGTTTGGCAAAACTCTCATTCAAAACTCACATCGACTCTTGCTCTTGTTTGACCCTTTAGACTCAATTACAATAATTGATGTATTCCTTTGGTAAATTTTTCAAAAAATGTTGCAATGAGTTACCAGGTTTTCCGCACTTTGGCCAGGTAATGGTATTAATTATTAATTTATAAAGCATTTTTATTTGTACATTTCTCTGTTAAATCTTGAATTAGCTTGTCACTACACTCAGCAAACCTGGTCACAATATTTGTTTACAGCCAGTGCAATCGATAAGATTTGTAGTTGAACTGTTTGGGATTCGCAGAGGCACTGAACCAATCAGTTCAAGCAGTACCTTTTCTATGCACATTAATACTATTTTTTAAAACCATTTTTTTTGTTTTGAAATATCAAAGCCTAGCAACAAAAAATGTTTGTTTTGGTGCCCCTACAGGAATCTCTGATATTTCAAAATGAATTAATTGCCTTTTAGTTTGTATAAAATCACACTCTACTTTGAACATTGAACACAATAAATAAACTTAAAGTCCCTATAAAGCTTATTTTTTTAATTTTAGATAAAAAGTAGAACCTTTTAATAATAGTAATATTCAAAAATAAAAGTTTCTCGCGATTCCTCTTACATTTTATAGGCTTGAAACGTGCAATCCTGACGTAGCAGGAGGCATACGATGTAGCTTGGGGCATGAGGCAGAAACAATTTTATTATGGATTCTGGTAACATCATATTGAATTTTAGTCAATGAATTATTCCCTTGAAGCTGTTTGAATTAATTTTTTTTATCTTTTTCAAACAAATTCCACACAGCTCACTGCTGCTACGTCACAGGTTGCCAATCTCCGGTCTGCTCGGTCAAAATTTATATTTCATTTTTTTTTGGTTAAAAAGCATACTTAGACGTGGAAATTATCTTTTATTATTCGATTTCTGAGTTCATTTAATCTTTAAGGTAAAAAAAAATAGGCTTTACAGGGACTTTAAGATCTAAACCAATTGACTCACTTGGTCCTTTGTAGCCTTTGGCAACCTGAAGTTGTTTTCTGAACTTAGCAACCAGTTGGTTTTTAAATTCTGCCCACAGAATACTAGTACACTCTGTGAAAAAGAGTTAAAAAACTGAGGAATAACAAAGCAAAGTTGTATTAAAAGTATTCTGATCAACTTTAAAAGTATGATAGTTTTAATTTTTGCTGTAAAATGATCGATTAAAGGTGTTGCAAGACATCTTAAAAACCTCCTACGGAAGAGATTTTAAATCTTATCAAATAAGCTATAGTATTTACTTGCTGACACTCTGACAAGTGTTTTTAAAAACTAATTCAAAGTTGTATGAACCAAGTAAATAGAGTGAATAATGAATTTAAGTCAAAAAAATTATTTCACATGCAATTGATAAGGTCCGAATGTTTTTCAATCTCTTAATACTGATTGACCAGAATATTTTTACATGTCGATCGCAGTTAGGACAATAGGTTATTTCCAAATTCTGAAAATTATTATTATGGTTCTGAGTTACAATAGGCCCTTGTAGTTAGAGCTCACGTGACCATATCCATTTTTAACCTAATTAGCCACTACAAAAAGATGTTTAGAACTGGAAAGAGTTGGTTAACATTAGTTAGAAGGCAAGTCGAGTCTCAACGTTAAGTACTTCTTAAAATTACGGCAAATATAAAAACCAAAGTTTTGCTGAGCAAATGTAGCCAATTAACAGGAGAAAAGGTCTAGTGGAACTAACAGGAATGGAATGTCGCAAAAATTTGAATCAAACTACTTCAAGCATGCCCTAAGCACCTCTGTCAATTGATTAAATCAATGAAAGGGTGAATTAAGAGTTAAGCATAAATTGGGAAGAAACTAGTCTTGAAAAAAAAACATCAACTGCAAATACGGCCAAAGTCGTTTATTTGAGTGAGGAAAACTGGATTACGGTATTTCGTGTGGGCACCATTTTCGCTCGAATCCATGACTCTAGTCTATTATTTTAACTGAATTTGAAGTGCTTTTCTATTATGTATTTGGTCAGTGAAAAAATAAATCAAGCAAGCATAGAAGTATAGCACGAAATTAGAGCGAAACTAAGGTCAATTGATAGGATATTTTTTGCCAAACGGTAGGAGACCCTTTTTCATGTTAACGCGTTAGAAATGTATGTCATACAAACCATTAAAAAAATGTCGTGTTTTGTGTCTCTTGCCGCTTTTCTACATGTTTAAGGTCAACAGCTCTTTTCGTTTCTGGATACCATTTGTAATAGCTAATCGATTTAAGATCGCTGCGGTCACGTGACCCCCTGCTGCAAAGAGCCTATTCAAATGTTGCTTTGATTTAGTTTATAGTTCTAACCTTTCCTGTTACTTCCCTTGTTACCACCTTTTCCAACATTTTTGTTGGCTGCAAATGGACGAAAATAAAATTAACGTTTTGTGCAAATTATTGGTGGCGTACAGCATGATGCAATTAAATGTACAGTAAACTACTGTGTACTTTAGTCCCATTAAACAGTATATGTCGGTATACACTAGATGATCACCCCGAACATCTATTGACAATGTATTGGTGGTGACTGTTAGATGATACCGGGTGTGATTATTATGGTCATATTGTTCGGTATTGAGAGGGCAAGAACCTGGAGATTCATCATTCATGCAATCACTTTTTATAATTTCCTGCATGCCCAGACCCTACAGGCCCGGGGGGAGTAAAATACCTGGAAATTTTACAAGAACTACTTACAGGACTTATTATTTTCTCTTCCATTTTATCTACTTCAAGG
>JAOBRD020585701.1:0-15968 GCA_027575215.2 Hydrozoanthus sils
CCTCACCCCTCCCCCCTCTCTCATAAACCCTCTGTCTGGATTACGGTATCTATAACATCATAATATGCATTCCAACTTTGAGTTATAGTTTACCTGATAAAGCTCCAAAGTCTTGCTTAAAAGGAAAAAACTGGTACTTTTGCACCTGGGTGAGATTTAAAGGCTGGAGAGTTGCCTTAAAGTAAGAGTTAAAAAATTGCTTCTCTTTCCTTCGTGTGGGTTTATGGGGTACTTTCAATAATATTGTGGTCAAAATGTAGAGTTGTCAGCTTTGGTTAATGTTGAAGAATAGTTTTAAATACTATTTGAAATAATCCCATCTTTCCTTCTAAACTGTAACCCTAGCTGGGAAGTAGAAAAAAACTGTCTGACCCTGCCAGGATTTTAACTTTAAACCTTTAGAAAAGATTTTCTATTGCTCTTCCAATTTTCTCTCCTACAGGATAAACTAAGACCTAGCAAGCAAGCCCCAGAATGTTGTTTTAACCACAAATCATGGTCAAACCAACGAAATATCTTAGATTTACAGTGGATTTTCCGCCAAGGCTCGATCTTTTAAGGCAGTACTGTATACCAGTTGATTTGTTGATCGAATAGGTCTAGTTTGGGCAACCTGTGATGTATTGGAATTTGTTCGGATTGGGGAAGGGGGGGGGGTTACTCCCTATATTAGGGTGGTAGGTATGATCATCGTATCTTTAAGGGGTTAAAATTGCCAATTTGGTATTTTTTAGGGGTTGTTAAAAGAAATCCTGTCTTAAACCAAGAATCTGGTATTTTTTAGGGTTGAAAAACCCCAAGCTATTGGACTGCTTGCAGTGCCGTGTTTTAGCAAACGTGCAAAGTGATAAGAAGTTAAGACAAAAGTCCTTTGGCGAACGTCCTATTAAGTACTTGTCTCTATTTACTGAATATCACTTTCACCCAACACGAGGGGGACTTAGCGCCGACCTGCCAGCTACCCAGGGAAAATTTCCAGCTTTCGAACTTGGGATTTTTTTAGGGTAACTTTGAAACCCATAGGTATTTTTTAGGGCGGAAAATTTTTTTTACCTTGGTATTTTTTAGGGTATTTTGGGGACTTTTTCGACGGTCTTCCCTCTTTTGACCTCGATTTGTTGTTGAGTCGCGACCTTAGACATTCTAGAACACACGGGCACTTTTTGAAGAATAGTGATCAAACTAAATGAAGTATTTAAATGAATCAACATGGTAGCAGCGGTCTGTTGCAGTTCCACATGCTGAAAAAGAACTGAAAAGCGCCATCGAGTCAAACACGAAGCTCAACGTTTCTTTTCTTGCAAAATACATCATTGCAAAACTCCCTGTTGTCATGCGGCGAAAAATATCTCCGCTCATGTTTCTTTGCAGTGGTTTAAGGGAAACCACAATTGAATCCACGAAAGAAACGTCGCTGACGAAGCAACTATCAAAGCACATGTTTGTTACCATACCACTCACGTCGAGGCATTTGATAGTCCTTGATTATTTTTTGTGGGTGAAATCCTCTGCTTGATTTTTTTATAAATATCCTTAAATTGTTTATTAGAATGCTTAATGATAGACTGCTTAGGAGAACCCGGCTATTAAATACCAATCACATTGGGACTGAAAACAAGTAGAAAAGTGTCTACATTTAATGGCAAAGTTTAAAAGCACAGCATCCGGTGTTTTATAATGCTGGTATGTACTTATTAGTACCAGCAACATAAACCAAAAACCATGTAGAAGATGGAAATGTTTAAAGAGAGTTATATTTTTCGACGTGTGTGGGCATACAATCTCCACTTCAACATTTCAGGTGTCACGTCAAAGGCTCACCACCCAAAAGTGGCTTGTTGTATACTGTATTCACTGATTTCTCTTAACTGAAATACACCGTTGAATCAAAAATATTACTTAAATGTAGTTTTGTCAACCTTAGTGGGGGTTTATAGGGAGATCGATATCTAGCTTTTTGTCAGGGGACACAAAACGCGGGGGGACCGAAATTGCTGTGACAGCGCCGAAGACGCAAGTAACATAGGGGGCCCAGATCGAGGCAAAATTTAGAATTGAGCTTCTAAAATGCACATTTGGCCCATTTTCAGAAAGAATTAACAGAAAAATCAGTCGAGTACAGTTTGTCAGCCCGACAGTACAATTCACTGAGCATGAATTTTTTATTTTCATTTATTTCTTTGTATGACTTTTTTTTTAGTCAAATGACCTTGTAGGAATTCTTTTTTAGTAATTCCCCCCCCCATCACTTTTCTAATAGTCCGTCCCTTCTATCCGCTTGCTCCAGCTTTTCGTCATACGAATTAATATTATTAATGTTGTTTAGCACTTCTGCTTTGAGATCACGATCAATCCATTTTGGCCCTCGTTCTTGATTTTTTTTTCAGTCCATTTCGACTTCGATGTGGAATCGTTTTTACATGTGTAGTTCGTTTTGATTGAGTCGTTTTATCGATCATTTTGTTTGAAACTAGCGCGTAGTTCACTGTTTGTGGCTATTCAAAACTTATTTCTAGAACAAATATTCACCACCCGAGACGTTACGAATTAAAGCAGTTTTAGTTTGTTGGTATTGTTTTGTTAGCATTCATAAAATGTGCATTTGGGAAGCGGGGAAAAGGACAATGGAGAGCGTGATCGCCTACACTGACCACTGTGACACTGGTTAGAACCAAAAAGTTGGATGGGCTGAATCTCATTGATCCGTTCTCGTCTCTTTCGAAAGGTTTTTATTTTTATTTTTAGAAACTAATTTCTAAACGGAAGGTGGATAGAGGCAAGTCCTTCACAGTTTTTAGGTTTCCTGCTGGTATAATCTAAAATCATATTCATTGTACCACAGTCCGAGTTTTTTTCTCTTTTATGTTTATATGGGTATGATCATCACTTCAGGCAAACTAAACATTTAGAAATTAATTGAGCTTTTATATTTCATATGGGTTCCGGTAGCTTCAATGGTTTCGTTCCGGACGTTCCGATTGTTCCGTTTCTTTCGTTCTGGTGTTTCGTGTTCCGCGTTTAGTACATGCCAACTAAATGCTAGCTAGCTTTTGTAACGCCAGGCCAACTCCACTGATTAGCCAATCACGAGCGAGAAGGTTCAGTTGCTTTTTCCAAATATGGCACAGACGCATTGCGCTACACAAAAATACAATAACAAGCTCGTGGTTTACAAGGACTGATAGAGTGTTGGAACAGATTAGTTAAAATGACTTAGAGAAAGAAAAGCTAGTCCTGTATAACAATGGTTCTCGTACTTCATCAGATGCTTGTTTCTGGGATACTTTATTTGCTAAACAAGCTTCAGGTGGATGGAAAGAACAGCTCTGGCGAGAATGTAGCCGCAAACCCCGCTGTTGTGGTAAGAAAAACTTCCAACTGTGGTAACTCGTCATTTCATCTTATCAAATAAAAAGAAATTGTTATAATATTGGAATCAATTTAAGTCTCTAAACTCTGAAAGTGGAGACAGTTTTAACTAAGTTCAATTTGCCTTGGCAGAAATGTCTCGCGAATTTGAGTTGTGTAAAGGATCTTCCAGGCTTGCGCGTTCTGGTGGAAAAACTTTTGAGAGCGGTTCTTCCCGGCCTGGTGAGTGATATGACTTGTAACCTGTTTTTAATCTTATACATGTATGGTTTTGAGTTCATAAGCTTCCCATCGAGAAAAAGTCTTGGTTCTAATAAAATTTTCATTCAGTAGCAACGGTTAAATGGCGAGAGACCAGAGGTACTTAACTCATTTTTAAAAGCGAATAAACCTTACCGTAGTTGTTTCGTTTTATTAGATTGCTTAGGGAAACTCGAAAGTAAATTAGATTTGAATGTGTATACATTAAAATCAACGATTCAATGTTTTAGGTTGCCGAATTGAAATTTGTGGGTTTAGAGCATCCAATTGTTGACCAACAAGCCCCATAAACAAACTTGTTAATGCTTGGCGTAGTTGCAGAATATTAGTGCGAATAGTGGTTATAGATATGGAGATAGGAAAGATCATGATCGAAGTATGGTAATAGGTTTTGAACGAAAGAAGTTAACATATAGATAGTAAATAACTTTAGTTAAGAGACCTTTTTTTTATTAAGAAGATTAACAAGCTAATCTGCTGTTATTTCCGATATCACAAACCCTTGGCGTTATATTTATTGGGTTTATTGTGTACATTTTGACTTCTGAACGTTTGTTTAGTTGTAAAAAATTAAAACGTGTTAAAACTGGTGTTGACAACAACGGGTAAACAACGATAGATTTCAGAAATTGTTCAGGTTAGGGTTTTTGTAGTCCATACGTTATTTTACTATGATCACAATGCAGTTTCGAAAACTCTGTAGGTCGAGTTAGTACTTGCTCGCATATTCTTCAAAATCTCGAAAACTCAAGAGATAAAGACGTCGAACCATCACCGCCTAGCGTCTAATAAACGTTGCAGAATATTTTTCCTAGGATAATTTTTTGGCTGCATCTTAATAGCCTTCGGTGTGATAATGCCGCGGGTATTTTAAGAGATCATTTCTTGAATATGATCAAATCACAAGAAATTGCATTTTCTACAGAGCTCTCAAATCTCACGCATTGAACGTGAATCTCACGCATTTCGATGTAATTTCACGATCACGCGAGTACTTCTCACGCACTCGATCGGAAGATATAATCGTGCTGTTTTCGCCGCCAGAAGTGCTTATTATCATAAATTAAATCCCTTCCACCCTTTCTGAATACCCTCAGTCCATAAAAGAAGTTAATGTGTCTGTTTCTGATAAATAAGTGTGTTTCCTGTGATTTGTTCAGGAGCGTAAAATTCAAAAATTTTGGGCAACCACATTCAGGTTTCAGTTGTTTTTATGAGAATTTGTTTTGTAAAGTGTTACGCTTTCTGAAAAAAATAAAACATTTTATTCTGAGTGCTTCAAGTTGATCTAAAGGTGTAACTTAACTGACCAAATTAAATGTTATAAATGATTTCACATGCAGTGTGTTTCAAACAAAGGAAAAAAAAATCTATAAATTTCAGTATCACAATCTTTGTAGTTAACTGTAACAAAATATAGTGTCAATCATTATGTATTCAAGACATTTCCTGGTTATGCATGTATCAATGCACAGAATTATTTATTTAAGAGCATCTTTTAAAAGAACATCATCAAAAAGAAAAGAACACACAGAATTTGACTCAGCTTTGTATCAAGAATACAATGCCATGTTCTTACAGAACATTAATCTCCTGTATATATGAGTTGTATATAAGAGTGCTTAAAATTTTTGTATGAATAACTTTGCATACTTTATCTGGTGTTACTCAGTCCTGTCCTATGATTTACAATCCTCATAGTTTATAATACTGCATCAGGTTTCCTGCTTGCACATTTAAACATTTTTTGTAGCCTCTTAAGTTCCCTAATGTTACCATATTTATTTACACAGCATAGCAGATTTATGTCAGTCTAGTTTTATGCTGAGATGAAACTTTGATGATTTCCTCTACAGTAAACCCATGAAGAACATGTACCAGAAACTTACTACACAGTCAAATCTCTCTAATATGGACATCCAAGGGACAGAGCAGAATGTCTGTATTAGAGAGGTGTCTGTATTAATTGTAGACTCAGGGGTATTTTCTGAAGAGAATATATAAAAATTAGTGTTTTGGCAAGGCCTAACAAAGTGTCCACAATAAAGAGGTGTGTGCACTAAAGACGATTCTAAACTGAGAGGTTCAACTGACTCGAACACCTTTGGAAAAGGTTGAAACTATTTTGTTGCTTGAACATTGCTTACTTGACCATTTGATATTGTCAAGTCAGTAGAATTCTGTAGTTCATTACAGAAAAACATAGATACTATAAATGCTCTTATATAAACCTCATAGTTTAGAAAATAATATCTTTGTTGTCTCTGTAACTGTACATGTCAGAAAGGTGATCCCTGATGGCACCTTAAAAACTTCAGGCAGTCATGATTTAAAACTTAAACTATAAATATTAACTTTTTAAGTTGATCGTCATCATCTATCATCATCCTTCGGCATCCAAGGCCAGGATATAAGCAACAAGGGTATGCCACACTGTGCGGTCTCTCATGGCCTGTCTCAGTTCACTAACTTCTATACTCGAGTCGCATGGTAGCATTTGAGGGTATGTTGTTAGATGGGATTACGGATTGGAAGATTTACGGATTACAGATTAGGAGATTTAAGTTGATAGAAAACTAGCTATAAAAGTAAGCTACTTTTTGGTTCATTTTGCTGCATACTTTTACACGTTAATTTATAGAAAACAAATAATATAAATTATGTAATTTATGTTTTCTGCTCTGAACAGTGTGATGTTCTCATATTCCTGCTTAATCCACAATCAAACGAATTAGAGCTTGTCGAAGAACAGGAAATAAATGAACGAAACAAGACAAAGCTACCAAAAGAAGGTGTTGTAAGGTGGGTTATCAGATACTTGTCAGTTATATAAATTATTATATATACAAGTCATGTGTACAGTCACATATTTGTTACAAATTGTAAATATAACCAGGCAAGGTGTTTTATATGTTAACATACACATACAGATAGCAGTTTTTAAATTTTCAAGCCTTTTGCCATATTTTTAGTTGTCAGTCCAATTACATATATGGATTATTGCTAATAATTTAAAAGTTATTTGTTTGTTGTGTTGATCATTGGATGTTAAATTTTTTTAAAATTTTCAATTAGGCAATGCCTTGAAAGCAAAAAATGTCTGCATGTTCGAGCAAGTGATGTCTTTTCACATGACCCTATTCTGAACTTCATGCAAGGATTTCCTTGGCAGCAGGGAGAAGAGCTTTTAGGTAAAAACAAGAGTTGGATAACTTTATTGTAGGGAAAAATTCTTGTTTACCAGCTAAGGCACAGAGTTCTGATGGGAATCCCTAGGGAACTTAGGGGAATTGTGAAGTTGGAATTTGTGGTGGTTAGAATAATAAATTGTTTGAAAATCTTTAAATTTATATATTTATTGTTTTAATTATGTTGAAATATTTTTCTTGGCATGTTATTGGTTATCAGTTTTTAAATGCCAAGCTTTATAACCTTGGATACCTATTTTAAAATTGAAAATAAATTGTTAGTTTTGATGACCAACATTAGAATATCCTTTGACAAGATCACCCTTTCTGGAGTGTGTTGTTTGATACCATCATTCGAATTTAATATAATTATAGGAAGCTAAAATGCACCCTGTACCCAAATTCTGACTGTGGAGATTTTTATTTGCTTGATTTATTCCTTCGAGAAGCTAAGGAAAGAGATTGAAGAAGATATTAAGGCTTCCAATTAAAAAGGTCAAAAAGTGGATCAGGGCTAGTTCAGAAAATGGAGGAATTAAAGGGGTTCTGGGCTTAAAAGACAGTGGTATAAGTTTTAAGAGGATTTATGGTTACTCATTGGAAATTGGTTTTCAGTTACACTGTCTCCTGTTTACAACAATGAAGAGAGTCAACTAATAGCGTTCATTGTGGTAGGTGTGCAGTGTGTTTTCTTCAATGATCAATCTTACTTAAATTGTATATGTCAGAATCGTTGAACTTACAGTGTTAGAAAGTATGTCGAAAACAAGTAAAATGTCGTTTATTTCATTGAAATAACTCTTTTGGTTGCTGATATATTAAAATTTTTCAAATATGCAAATTAGATAGGTTGTGATGTCATGTCAGGAACTCAGATGAGAGTAAATTATAAAACAACAGTTATCTCTTGAACTACTTCTGCAATAGAGTTGAAACTTGGTAACAACTTCATACTCACCAAACGACATTCAATTTCAAAACACTTTCTAACACTCTTAGTTCCAAGATTCCATTAGATATACACTTTAATATAAGCTTAAAGTAACTTACATTATGGTAAGTAATTGATGACTAAAACAATTTATATGTAGTACTTATTTCAGTTCATTGCAATGTAGAATATTTATTAAGTAACTAGCTGTTCCCCCGGGCACGAGCGCTAGGATAAGATCAGTATATAGTTTATGAATCATAGTGTAGCAGCTAGTATTACAATTACTAGTGACCATTATTTTCACTGAGTTATGTCCGAATTGTCCTTTACTATCCATGACAAATGCTATACTTTGAGATCTACCGACTCCGAAGCATTTTAAAAATCTGAATATATACTTACATGCACGATTTTCCGCAGAATTGTCCTTTCCTTCGACTAA
Source organism: Hydrozoanthus sils (assembly GCA_027575215.2). Taxonomy (NCBI): domain Eukaryota; kingdom Metazoa; phylum Cnidaria; class Anthozoa; order Zoantharia; family Hydrozoanthidae; genus Hydrozoanthus; species Hydrozoanthus sils. The sequence goes on from JAOBRD020585701.1 coordinate 8,195, forward strand.
TCATTCGCAACTTTGCATTGCGTTATGGCAATGTGATCAAAGGTAACGCCATCAAACGATATCCATGACTCACAAATAGATTTTGCCTCGGTTGTTCCTTGCAAATTCATAACGGACACTACTCAATGAGCTGTCACATGATTTTCGCTTAGCTGGCGGTTTTATATTTCGCTTGTGTTATGTCATTAATTCGGATCTCGCTAATGGCACTAAAAGATTACCAGGGTGGGAAATGCCGAACGAAACTATTGTCTTCTCGTCTGCTAATTAAAACGGCCGAGTTTGACAGTTGTCATGGGACAACGATGACAGATTCCCTGGTTACGGCCTCTTATAAAAACAACCTTGGCTCACAGATTTTCCCAGCGTGACAGCAATACGAACCTGCACAATGTCACGAAGGGCAAACATTACATGTTTACTTTAGCTTTAGCTTTAGGATAGTAAAGGACAATTGGAACGTAACTCGATGAAAATAACGGTCACTAGTAATTGTAATACTAGCTGCTACACTATGATTCATAAACTATATACTGATCTTATCCTAGCGCCCGTGCCCCGGGTATGGTAAATGCTGTCAAGCAAGGGTTCGGTATAACTAATTTGATCTTGTTATCAATCAATTGTTAACAATGGTTCTAATGATTTCCCTCTCAGCTTTGCTCTCAAATCAATTTGTCATGACCAAATGGTAAGTTATTCAGTTCATCATCGTGCCCATGACTTTGTCACACACTGCCTGCAAAGCGCACAGGGAGGCAAGAATTGAAGAAAGAGAAATGTGAAATGAATATATATACCTGTTCCACAAGCCAACAAATTTACTAAGGTTAAAGTGTGAAAATTGATCTGACAGAATAACTTATCATTTAGTCACGACAAATTGACTTGAGAACTTTACAAACACTGCATCTACTCCACAATCTTTTCCTCGATCCATGCATGTGTTTTTAAAAGAGAGAGCTTTGACCGGAAGGAACAAACAAAAACACTGCACTTTGGAACCTAAAAATTGTGATACTCAATGCTAAAATGGCTAATATAATATGTCACCAATCTTTTGGCACATGATTATAATTTCAGTTAAAAAAATGCAGTGCTCATCTACAAATATTTTGCTATAAAATGGTGGATATACTCAACCATGATGCAAGAAAAGTATAGAGTGGAAGTTGGACGGAATGGCAGAAATCTATTCGAAAATCATAATATTGAACGCCAAAATATACTTGTTGTCAACAATGCAATTGCTGAATTCTGTAAGATTATTGTGCTGTCTTGCTTCACTCAACAGCAATAATTATTTTTAACAATATAATTTGGTTTTAAAAACTGATAGTTAACTTCTTAAAGTTTCATTTATCACTTTGCCTTACAATCTGTGTTTTTAGTTAGTTAACTTAATAAAGAAATGCAAAATTTAGCTATTCTTGGTGAAAAAAGGTAGTTATTGTATTGAAATATGATCATAATCTATTAAAACTAATTTTTAATTATTCTGCAGATTGTTAGCTCTCAGTCAAAAGACAACCTTACTCAAACTGTGACATTAGCTGAGGAACAGGTAACAATTAACATAACTATTAACCGTCATAACAAAGTTAACTGTTGTTCATATAATGTAAATTATTGATAAAGTTACCAAATACTATGGTTAAATAATTTTGTGGAAATGAATGTATTCCTGTCAAATTTTTATTGGACAAGTGTAATTGAAAAAAACTGTTGTTTTCCTAAGGGAATTTAGTACCTAAAGATGACTCATCTGAACCCGATTGCAAAGACCTCTGAAAAATTATATTTTCCTCACTGGTTTCGAACATTGTGACTCAATATATAGATGTAATATTACATGGCCACACAAAGATACAAATTTTATCTTCGAGTGTTGATAAAAAATCTCACGAGTGAGTGCAATGGACAACTGCTGAGATATTTTCAACTCGAGAATATAAAATTCATAATTTTCTTTTTATCACATACTTAGCGAGATTCCACATGTTTCTCTCAATCATTAATGAAGTAGATTGACAAGTTGTTTCAATGGTGGGAAAACTTTCATATTTTGCATTCTGATTGGCTGTTTTTAATATCACCACATGTAATTGGTATAGGTGGCTGATACACTCTATATTTCACCTATCTACTAAGGTAAATATCGAACTAAGTATGCGATAATAAGTTATATATTTCCCAATTTTGTATTTAAAACTGAGATCATGCATTTTCTATGTGGTGGAGGGATTTTAGCAGTGGTAAGATCTGTGCCACCTCCCATTAATGAGGTCCAATGTTCAATGCCCAGCCTGTTTGGGGTTGAATAAATATAACTTGGTGACCTTTTTTCCTGCTAAAGTTCCACGCTAATTCCCAGGGTCGGTAAAATGAGTACACTGCATACATGGACCACTTTTATGTATGTATACGTTTCTAGTCCACTGGGGGTAAAGCATCCTTGATCATAATTATATAATTTCATCCACATGGAAAGGGTGCTAGATAAATGCATCGTCTTTACCTTTTTGGGGAATTACTGTAGCTGTACTGTATTTTAACTATTGATAAGAGAGGTTCATTTTTTATTTAACTTGTAGCTATAGGTGTTGATATTTCAGGGCTTCTGGAATTTCGCGATTACGCGATTTCGCGAAATTGACTCAAAATCGCGTAATTCGCGAAATTTGCATTTTTCCGCGTAATTTCGTGAAATTCATGAAAAACCAGTCATTTGGAAAAAAGATAACACTTTTTTTATTTTATATGAAAATCTGATAGGTTTAGCAGCTCTATGACTTCGTAAAATCAATTTAAAACCCTTCAAACATGGCAGTTTAAACGTGGTTCAGTTTCATCAGTCGCCATTTTGGTTTAGTAACCAGGCCTTTTATAAGCGGGAGCCTGGTTCGGGGTATTAAGCCACATTCCAAAATAATTTTTATCCAATAGCTTCACATGCTTAAAAAAACTGGATTTGTTTTTGAGAATTGTGAGAAATGATAATTCGATTTTTAACAGCTGTTGAAAAGGTAAATTATTTTTTTAAATAAAAAAATTAAAATTAAAATCAATAAAATAAAAATTATTAATCAAAATTATTTTTTTATTATCTGTAAACTTTTCCTGTGTTTGTTTTGTGACATAAACTTTAAAGAAGCCTTCATCTAAAGAACAGCTCCAGCTGCCAACTTCACTTTGAATTAATTCTGGCACTTGATAACTATACTGTGATATAACTGCTTAAAACAACAAATCAAGAATTACTCAAAATCCACAAAATAATTAACCCAATACTTTGAGTTTGTGCTGAAACCAATTTTCACCACATTCTTAATTAATTTTTGCCAGTATTAATTTACACAAATTAGTACTAATTTTGGTTTGATAATACACTAGTTTGTTTAAACAATTTATTGCAAACTACTTAAAATCCTAAGAAATTACAAATTCAAGTGGGCACAATAGTAAGATTAAGGTACTACAAATACAACCAATTTAAGGGTTCAAATGCAGCTTGACTGTTACTGCATAAAACTACTTAGATAATAATTAATATTTTAAGGTAAACAATGACTGAAGAAAATGTTAATAATTTGCCACACAATTGGCCTCTCCTGCCGCGCAATGCCGCACTATCAGCTACTAATGCCGCGCTATTTTGCAAATTTTCATAGTGAAATTCCAGAAGCCCTGATAGTTTGGTCATTTGTTGGTCATTCATGAATGTTTTGATCTTTTCAGATTTTAGGCTGTTACAAGCAGATTGGAGCAAGGCTTGAAGCCGAGTTGGATTTTCAGAGGCATAAGAAATTTTTAGATGGTTTTGGTGAGTTAATTTTTATGCTGCACTTTCAGTATTTGATTCAGTCAATCTTGACTATTTAAAATACTAGCTAAATCACTATTCAACACCATCTTGTGTTATTCTTTTCATCTAAAATTCAGTAGCTGCTAAACTAAGAGATCAAATAAGTTATTGATTGCACCAGAAATAGTTTTAAGATAAATACTGAGCAGACCTGTAAACCCTTTTATGATTTAATGACTATATATCTTCCTTTGATAATAATTGTAGGAATGATGTGTTTACCAGACACCAAAATGTTTTCAGAGAAGCTAGTTGAGCTGGTAAGTGTAAAAAATGCAAAACTGGCGTAATTGATTTTTGATGAAGTTGTCAGCACTCCCTAAACTATGCCTGTTATTCTTTTGTAACCACTGGGAAAAAATGTTTCATACAAATTATTAAGTAACTTATGTCATTTTCACACTTTACCTGCAAATTTTTGGTCACGATCATACCTTCCATGTTTTTGTGGGCTGCAGTTTTGTGAAAGAAGGGAGAAGTTAGACCATTATCCCAAGGTGTCAGTTTGGAATAATGTTGGTACTTGAATTCATCAAGGAGAACCGCATTGTATAGGTATACAGGGTTTGTACGGGTCCTGGAAAACCTGGAAAGTCCTGGAAAATAAAAAATTCAAAATCCAGGCGTGGAAAACCTGACTGGCCACCTCATCGTTTTCTCTGCCATGTGCTTAAATTATTTTAATTTGCTTCAGGCTGTTTAGGGTTTTTGTATAAACTCAAAGACAATGTAGCAAATTGTATTGTTTCTTGTTTCCGCCTTTTAAATCTGTAATTGAGTGAGAAGAATGCCAGGCAAATGTACTTTAATGACAACTGGACGTCAAATGCATCCTACAAAGCACGTTCTTGCTTCTGTCAAAAGTCTTTCGACTGTTCAAACATGGGAGAGTCAGCACTCAGAAGTCATATGAAAGGCAAAAAGCGTAAAGAGTTGACTTCGCTGGTAGTAGAAGGCTCAACTCCCATTATACAGTTCATCTCTGCTTCAAATACATCTTCGAAAGCGATTTCATCAAGCTCATCAGTTCATTGTACAAAGTTATCATTATTACAAATATTGTTAAAAACATGCATATGTACATACATAATTAACAAATATAATTGTTGAAAACATGCATATGTACATATATAATTTATATGTATGTTGACATAAAACAATACATGTTTTAAAAGTGTTTTTAGCAGACGTCCAATTGTTAGTTTGGTGTGGGAGGTTCATAAGTAACATGAGAAGAATATAGTTTATCAGTTCATATTGTGTTACAGGTGATAAATGAGACAAGTGCTGAGCACGGTGTCATTCTTATCCTTGATCAAACATCAGGAGAATTATGCAATAAGGTTTGCAATCTAATCCATATTCACTATTTTATTTAAGATTATTAAGGTCGTTTTTTTTTTCTTTTGACCTGTACTTCAAACATTACATAACATACCAAGTTGAACTTGCTTTTCTTTACTGCAGTTTGAACACAGTAACTCACAAAAAGAGAAGAGAATTGAGGTAAAGTTAAATCAAATCATACTTTATGGATATTTTATATGTCATTTGGATAAAGAAGAACAATATTATAATATGAGCATTAATTGATAAAATTTTGAAAGTTATTTAATCTTATTTTGAAACTCTGAGTCATCATTCGTAACTTCCCTGGAAATAACTAAAGTAGTTCATCCTACTCAGTGGTAAGTCTTAGATAACACACTATAGTTTATTGTCTATTGTTGCTTCTGGTGTATTTAGCATCAGGTTTGCATACTTTGTGTATTTATAAAACCTTTTAGCCCACAATACAAAACACAACATTTGTAATAAAATTACTTAGTATTAAACTAGCAGGTGAATAGCACTTTTCGTGCACTCTGATTGGTTCATCAAACACCGAATATCCTGTGCTATTCACCTCGGTCACTCATCCGTGAAAAATGGCTTCCCATTTTGCTTCAGTTTTGGAAGAAGAAGTTCTTAAAATAAAGGAAGAAGGAACCCCACAAACACAAAGAAAGCGACAAATTTTAGTGTTTCAGTAGTAATTTTAATGTCTCAATGGTAATTTTTCTTCGCTAAACATCAACAACACAGCTTCTTACATTGTTTACCAGCCAGCTATTGACATTTTAAGTTTGTTTACAAACTTTTCTATTCATTCATGGTCAAGTAAACACAAAAATTGAAAATTTTATTAAAAGAAGATACATTTTGCAGCATGGCTTGAACAAAAAAAAAGGAATTCAGTTGTAACAGCTACTGAGGAAATGACTCCAAATAAACTGAACAAGTGCCTCAGGAAATTTTACTTGTCGGTAAGAAAACAAGATGGCAGACATTACACAAGAAGTTTCTCACCTCAGTTCGTGAATTGTTTTGAATTTTTTGAAATAAACTATTTTAAAAAAGCTATTCACCTGGTAGTTTAATACTGAAACAATTATCCCCCTCAGTGTCGGTGCCTAGCAATAGATATTTATCTCACCGCTTCGTGGCTTGGTAAATGTTCATCACTAGTCACCTCCACTTCAGGGGATATTGAGTAATTATTCACCGAAGTGGAGGTGAATAGACAAGGATATTCACCAAGCCGCAAATATGCTTGGCTTTCACTGACACTAAGGTGAATAATTACGTTAGCATATACCCAACCAGCAAATCAGTGAGAAATTGCTTTTTTTTTCAAAAAAAGATGAGTAAATAAAAAAATTCATTTTTACCAAGCTACTACGGGCACATTGCAAGATGCGCGAGACTGAGGCCAAGAACGAAATCAACGTGTTGTCAACTTTGCTCACTGCTGTGTTCAAGAGTTTGAAATTTGTAAAAATATGTTCTGTTTGTTCTGAAAAATGGCAAACAAAGAGCCAAAATCAAGATAGAGCCAGAGTTTACTTATCACTAATGGGGCCAGAATTGAAATTGAAGGCGAACTGACAGTTTAAAAGATAATTTTCAAACGTACCGGTGCCGCGATGAATGAAACCACGAGGAAGCTTGATTGCCATCATTCACTCCGATAGCAAGGTCTGTTGTTTTACTTGCTTATACTTCTTCATGGCTGTGTGCTTATCCTATCCCCAATGGCCGAGAAACAGGGATTTCACGAATCAAGCTGTTTGTTACAGTTGTTTGGCTGAAGAGTGTTGACATCCACCCAAGCTTGCCGGCTCCATCACTCCGAGTTTCCATTGTGAGTGGCCTTTTCTGAATTGTTGGTGCAATTTTTACCTTTTTGCTCAGGATTTTAACAAAACAGTTGAACGTGTTGTTCTACAGGATTTTAAAAGTATGGACTTCCAATTATGCCGTAAGTGTGGTTTTTTTTGTATTAGTAAATTGTGCCGCCTCACTTTCTTGCAGAGCTGAAACTCTTGCAAACTTTTGTTGAATTCGCTCTTGGTCATTTCTTTTATTTCTGTTAAGAACCCACCTTTGTTTTAAAATCACTCTGAACTGTGTTTGCATTCCTATGTATCTTGTAGTCAGCAATTTTTGTATTTAGATATACATGAAAAATGTAAAAACCTTTGCGTCGCCGCACTGGCAACTCAGTTGTGACACTTTGAATTTAATTGTTTTGTTGTTCATGAGTCAAACAATTACTAAAAATTTCCTCGAAATAAATTGTTACCAAACTCTTTATGTGAATTTTTTGTGTTATTGGGAATAGCTTCATCATTTATTTATAAAATTTCAGCTTCGCTGACATGTTTCAGAAATCGCAACGCCATTTTGTTTTTCTCGATTGCTAATTGGTGAATATCCTGGACATTCACTGTTTAAGGAACAAATCAGAGCGTGCGAAAAACACTATTCGCTGGTTGGGTATATGCTAATGTTAATTATAACCCATCCAATAATTTTCGTGCAATCTCATTGGATAAAACGCGTCACGTGGTACAAAATTGGAAGTAG
>JAOBRD020585808.1:4467-15968 GCA_027575215.2 Hydrozoanthus sils
TATAAGGTACAAGGTGATGGGAAGTACTACGTTGTGGAAGAGTCTTGCGTTACAAGGCACACGGTGATGGGAAGTACTACGTTCTGGAAGAGTCTTACGTTACAAGGCACACGATGATGGGAAGTACAACGTTGTGGAAGAGTCTTGCGGTATAAGGTACAAGGTGATGGGAAGTACTACGTTGTGGAAGAGTCTTGCGTTACAAGGTACACGGTGATGGGAAGTACTACGTTGTGGAAGAGTCTCGCGGTATAAGGTACAAGGTGATGGGAAGTACTACGTTGTGGAAGAGTCTTGCGTTACAAGGTACACGGTGATAGGAAGTACTACGTTGTGGAAGAGTCTTGCGATATAAGGTACAAGGTGATGGGAAGTACTACGTTGTGGAAGAGTCTTGCGATATAAGGTACAAGGTGATGGGAAGTACTACATTGTGGAAGAGTCTTGCGGTATAAGGTACTAGGTGATGGGAAGTACTACATTGTGGAAGAGTCTTGCGGTATAAGGTACTAGGTGATGGGAAGTACTACGTTGTGGAAAGTCTTGCAGTTTAAGAAGCTGGGAATAACTTCGTTCAGAACTACGTTTTTGGTATAAAAAGCTGGGAAATACTATGTTCAGGACTATTTTTTTGGTATAAAGAGCATTTAAATACTACGTTCGGAAACAGTCTTGCGGTATAACGAGCTAGGAAGTACTACGTTGTGGAATGCTCTTGAGTACGAAATATGAAAACAATATATATCTGAAAAAAGTTTTAATTACTAACAGGAGTTGACAAGAATTTAAACATCTTGAAGTTTGAAGAAGAGTTCTGTGAAGTTTAAAGAGGTCCGCGGTTAGTTGATCAAATGCCAATGTATCTGCTATCATTTCGTCTTATGTGTGCCTCGATTATTTGTAACGTAATAAAGGCTCCGCCCAAGCGAGTCAATGTAGAGAATAGAAGCAGTGACGGGCGTGACCTTTCAAGTTTTTTTACCCCGCCCATAATTTATCTGCAACCCCAATTACTAACAACCAGTCCCGTGTCCATACGCTGGAACTGAAGTTCAGAAGCTCTTCTAGTTGCAAAGTACGTCTTCTAAAAAATGAGAGAATTTTCTTTGTCTCCCTTTTTTTCTAGTTATACTCAGGAGAAAGACAAAATGTTTGTTTACCTGTCTTAAAAACGCTAAACAAAGCTTTGTCTTTGTTTATTTTGATTGAGGCCGAGGCAGAAGCTTAGTTAAGATCTACTGTACAGTTGTACAATATTCATGTTTTCATACGAAAATAAGTTTTAACCAATGTTTTTTGCCCTCGTACATTTCTTACACGTTTCGCCAGTCCAAAAGTATCGACATTGTTTTCAACCTTAAGTTTTGTTTAAACCATTTATTTTTGCTATGATCCAATGATAAACAATCAATTAAAAAATTATGATTAACCCAAAAAAATGAATTGGGTCTTAAGGGAGGTTCCACAAACATTTTAAACTATCGGCCTAAAAACACATAGGGCATCTTTATAATGTTCCCTTCACATCAAACAGTCCAGCGGATATCTTTCGGTTAATACCAGGTAGTACGAAATATTCGACTTGTTTTGAAAGTGTTTTAATATGGACGTAATGCAGCAAGATCTTGTTGAAAAAGTAAACAATTAAATATTCAATTTTCTAATGAAGGTTTTTTTACGTTGATGCTTCTTTCGGCTCGAACAATACTGATCTAATACATTCCGGAAATCCCAAAACCTCGATGAAAAGGTAATACTCTGTATACAGAAAGAACGTAATTAAGATGACGCTTGCGTAACAATAATTGTGAATTGGCACGGCTACCAAATTCTTCCATGAATTTTCAAACTAATACTTTCAAATGCCGGAAAGATGGCTTAAAGTTGGCAAAGAAACTCTCCATATATTAAGTATAACTTGCAAGCAACTTCATATTTCTTGTTGAATTTGTTGTAAATCACAACAAACCCCTATTACCAAAATACTATTCAAATAACATGGAACAAAGTTAGTGTCTGGTAATTCAATAAATCTTCAGGTTAAGACAGACAGCATAATTTGAAAGTACTCGAGAACAGAAGTAGCTAGGCTGAAAATGATTGTCCGGGCAGATTAGGTAGCGAAAAAAAAGATTAAAACTATTTATAGGTTGTGTGAAAATTCACAGCCCTGAAGATTTTCGTTACAAATTTACACGTACTTATTAGTCTTCAAAGCGTAGGTAACCAGACGTTTTGTTTCCTTTCAAAACATGCAAAAAAACAATAGAACATGCAAAGGAATTTGATTCTCAAAGCGATGTTTTCTTCTGTGTAGCATCGAACTGTGCGGTTTTTGAAACCTATTTATCGATAGTTTTCAAAAAGTATAAGGAAAAGCATCGAAAAATCTTGGCCTGAACTCCGATTTAACGAGTTACTGAAAATATTTGTACTTTGCTTCAGGCAAAAAAAACCTTTGTTTTGTTACTATGACAGTGTAAGTCTACTGAACGAAGGATTTATTTTAATCCCTAGGCTAGAAACTTGAAAAGAATCAAATAGCAATGGTAAATCAATGAAAGCAATGGAATATTTGGTCACATTGACTAAATATTGTGTTACTGCCGTAAATTCAACTAGAAAGGAAATAAAATCAAATTTGAAGTTTAGCAAATTCTTTCATACCTTACAGAGAGGAAAGCAGTCTTTGATACCCATTCTGAACTGAAATCTCTTCTTCTGAGTTCATTCTGCTTAAAATCCTGAGGTTTTTGACATTAAGAAATTTCCACTTTCTGATCAGTTTTTTCCCCATAAGTAAAAAACAGCTGCAGGGAGTTATGAATATTTAATTGCTTGCTAGGATCAGCTAAAACATTATTACATTGAGTTTCTTTTTCAAGATAAAAGATATCAGTTTTTGAGTCAACCACAAAGAGAGGAGAAGAGGCAAACTTGCATTCTCACTAAATGTGACATTTTAAAGTGAACAAAAAAGAAAGAGATAACAAAAGTGTCATTTTGCAAAAGCACTATAATTTAATCTGACATAGTTGTGGCTTATGATAATTTCTAACCACAAAGGGCCAAAATAAGGCTTATGACAAACAAAATTCCTGTGCACACTTATCCAGAATCAATAGTGGCAACTGAGATCCGAAGTCAGATGAAATTTAGATACAAAACCTATTAAATCTTTTGATGTGAGGTTTGGCTCTTAAGAGCTTTTCTCTTATTTTTAAGAGTATTTGTACACATTGCAAGTTTTCATTATTAATCAAGGTTTCTCATTGATTTTTGTCTAGAAATTACAAATTAAATATTTTTAAACATAATCATAAAGTGTAACCCCAGAAAATAAAAGCTTTTATGACAAAGTTTCATAATTTTGCTGTTCATTCAACCAAAACTTTTAAACTAAAAAGAATAAAATTGGTGGTCAAGATACCTAATATTAAAACTACTACGAGTAAATACATTTCTTATCAACTCTACTGTGCATTGGCAAGTGACCTTGTAACACTGCAAGATAATAATTTAAAAAATTACTTATTAGATGGTTGTTACTTGTACTTTAATTCAGACTGCTTAAAAGAATAATGATCTGAAAGTGATAAGTTTTAACAATGTCAACTAAATCTCTTTTGAAATGCCTACTCATCTGACCAACACCTACAGCTCATCTAACCACACTCCATTAGCTTGGCTTTGATATAGTGCAAAACTCTTGTTCACTTTCGGGTATACCATATACACTTTACCATGATCAGAATAAGAAATTGAGGATACAAAATAATGTAGTGAAAAAGAAAAAAGTAATATCTTAAGCAGCCTCCAACTGTAACTTACAGGAAATTGGCCTTAAATTAAAAACAAAATTTCTATGTTTTACATGAATACAATCGTTTTATTTGTTAGCATTACCAAAGAAACTGTGAATACAGTACACACAATATACACTACATAATTTTATATAGTACACTCTGTAGAAGAAAAATAAGGTGTCAGTGTCTTTGTTTATATTCATTTGCATTACTTTAACTGAAATGATATACAATACAATTTATAGAATGCTTTTGGCAAAGAATTTGCCTGTCAAATTCCATAAATCCATAATTGCACTACATTAGCGTGGCTAGTCAACACAAGCTATTATAAATGTATGAAAAAACGATAACCTTGAACTGGTTTTCCAAAAATTTTCCAATTTTACTGAATTGTCAAATTCCAAAAGAAAACTGATTCACTCTCCCATTGTAAATTAAAAAAAACACATTTAAAGTTTCAATTACCCACAAGCACAGAAAACTATACAACAAAAAAGGTAAAAAAGACTGTAGGTCAAAAAAATTTCATTGTTAAGATGCAAACAAGTTATAATAAAAAAACATTTGAACAAACTGGATCATTATACCACCTGACAGAAACGATTAGTTCCAAATATCAAAATCTGGATCAGCAAGTACAGCACAGTTATCTCCATAGCTAGATTAAAATAACTGAAAGTAGATCAAATACTAAGGAACTTGCTTTCTAATTTGTCATGAGCTTTTGACTTTATTAGACACACTTGGGATGGTTGAGTTCAAGAGATCAGTACCTTGATCGCATGGTTTGGGTATTAAGGGAAAAAACTTCTCTGCTCCCTCTCCTATCCCCCCCCCTTCTGGGCCAATAAATATGAGGATGACTTAAAGGGCCAATAGGGGTATCATCATTAGACAGTTAGTGGATAAAATTAATTTCTTACTTTGCCTACAAAGTTTTTTTTAGAAGGTATATACATACACACTTTCACTAACCTATAATACTGAGATGATGTGCCATCCTCTGCTTTGAACTAGCAATACTTTAATGAAACTCTTGTCTGTCTAAATATACTCAACCCCCCCCCCCCCCCAGCTTCTACACAGGTTATTGAAACTTATTAAATCTCAGATATTGTGTCAATCTTGGTTAATCAGCTCATGATCACATACTGAATTGACCATACATGGAAACTGTATAGTGTTGTGAAACTGAAATATAGTTTTGAATAAATTTTATCAGTCATTTCTAAGCACCAACAGATTTGGAAAACTAAAGAAATTTAATATAAAAATAATTTTTCCATAAATTTGCACTTGATGGATATGAGATGATTTGTAGCCAACTTGACGCTACACACTGCTTTGGCTATTTTAATCATGATCTCATATCCAATGCATACTCTTAGAATAATTGTTAAAGATCAGTCACTCACACTGACAAAAGCTCTTCACATGTTCAAACTTGCAAACTTGACTTACTCTCAAGTGCCAAAAATATTCCCTGAGATGCTTATTGGTTTTTTGATGTTTTCTGCAACCCCTGGGACCCCCCATTTATCAATTTTTCATGTTCTGATACAATCAAAAAGTGGTAAAAATTTCACGATATAACTTTTACTGATCTATGTCATGTTCAGCATTCATTTCTCCCTGTTTTTGTTGGATTATAGCACAGGCATTCACACAAGAAACTATAGTTTAGAATTCAATAAAATTATCCATATCTTTGCTGGTCTCTGAACTTGTGTTGTTCTCAACCCCCCCTCCTGTTTATTTGGATCCCCTATTTATTTGGCAACTGAGAGTAATGATCAGCAGTGTGTAATATAATAATTAAGACTAAGAATAATAATTTCATAACTTATTGCAATACATTTACAAGTCAAGATCTGTTTGAATGCACAAACTGTTACAACTCTGCACTGTTGATACTGATACAGTACTCTGTAGACCTACGGGAAAACTGGGTTTGCTTAGCTGTATTGTATACTTGCATGTCATGAACTTTAAAAGCCGGGTAATTTGATTATCAGGTAATTTCTGGGTTGATTCATTCCTATTCACTCTGAACACAATGAAGTTATTCCAAATGCAAACAAACATTTACAAGATTAGCATACTTTTTTAGATAATGTAAAATATATTGTTTAAGTTATATTTCAACCTACAACTCCACATGGGTGAAAAATTGCAGCTCAAACACTTTAAAAAACATAATTTTTAAAAATCAAAAATATATGGGGCCATTTTATAAACTAGCTTTAATTTGGATAAGTATCTGATCACACATTCTCATGACACATGCAATTCTTATATGGCTTATTGTGTATGATGTCAGTATCTACTTAACAACATGCTCTACATAAAATTAATGCCAGTTCAATACAAGCATCCTTTAATTTGTTTTGGCTAAAATGATACATAATTTACATAACTTCTTTGCCCTGAAAACAATACTGGCTCCCATTATTTGAAAACTCTGAATGAAGAGAAATTGTAGTTATTATTTAGAAAACCAAAGAACACGTGGCAATATATTTATCCAATTTGTAATAAATTTATATACTAAAAGTTGGATAAATATTCACAAAATTCTAAGGCTGTTAAGTTTCAGGCATCTGAATTTGTTTACCTTAAATACATTTCGCAGTTTTGCTCGCATAATCATTGGCAACTCTTCAGTAGAACGACTCTCATTTATCACCTGTTGGCATAAAACTTCTCCCTGAAGCAGTGGTTGTATATGGGGAACCGTTAAACTTTGATCTTTTTGTTTCGTTTCCAAATCCGAAGTTTCCCTGGCCTTTAAATCATTGTGACTCGAACTTCGAGAAACTCTTCGGGGTCTATTCGGAGCGTACGCAATACTCAACGGAATATTTTGATCGGATGCAGCATTAATAGCAAGATCTACAGCTAACAAGTTATGGTTGTGCAACCGAGTGGAAAGATTCCTTGTTCGCAACTGTAAAGTTTTGTTTGAAACCATCTGCCGCGAAACAGTACTTGAACTAGTTTGTATTTGTACTCTTTCTGCATGAAATCTTGTTGATTTGGTTGAGCTCCATGATAATCTTTGACCAGACAGGGATTGCTTTTCGTCTACTCCCAAATACTTCGACCGAACACAACTCGTTCTGTCTTCGTCCAACGAATCGTTACAACCATCCAACAAGCCATCATTTTCACCTGGCCTTACTTTAGAGACAATCTTGAAAGTTTCCCAATCTTTTGAAGCCATTTTAGTAAGACAATAATTGTATCGGTTTAAAACATGCTTCACCGACGAACTCGTCACCTACGACAATGTTTCATCAATGCCAATAAATTATCAACTCCTAATTCCCATCTCTCAGTCACGAATGCTTCCAAGCCATACGCTTATAAGAAAAGCTTGTGCAAAAATCAATTTAAATTTAAACTTCTAATATGTTGTTAAAGGAGTTTGAATGAAGAAGCAGCCAATTGTGAGCTTTCGGGTAATTACCACTCAAATATGCCGATTTGAAGAAACCGGTGAGCGGCCTCCGTCTGATACTAGCTCATGTTCTTTACATGCAGCATTATACAACCTCCTACTCTTTGTACTGACATCTTTCACCTTCTCTTCATCTGTCCAACAAAACTTTTCTCTGCCTATCGCTCATATGTTAGAATTTCCTCAAATTAGCATACATCTGATATTAATTATGCATGCTTTCCTAGACTGTTGATGGCGGAGAAAGCGGTAATTTCTTTGTAGAATCTACCATTGGTTTTTTACGCATCCGTGAAACGAAAATCCAACGTCTGTCTGATGCAAATTGCGTTGAAGCTGACAAAGCTTTCATCCAGCCCGCCATTTTTGTTTTGGTCACGAGCAGCAGTTTTGCAGTCCTGGGAACGAGGCTGACCGTTTTTTAACTCAGTAGGGTAGGCTTGGGAGCTGGCGTTTGAAGTGTGAGGCGCAAATTTTTGCCAAGTAATTTTTCTTAAAACAATTAAAATCATTTGGCTTTAAAGGAAGATTGTTCTCCATGTACAGTACAAGCAATTCTGTATCACCTCGAATTCGTGATTTTCTGTCTCGCCCGGCCAAGCATTTCGGCCGTCAACATTTGAAATCATGAATTAGAACTCTTGTTTGGTACTCGCTCGTTCGTCCGTTTCGTGCACATTTTAGAGAGCATAATTGAAAAAGCCCCGCGGTTTCGTATTTCGTGGCTGCACAAAATATTTCTATAAATCGTTGAATATATTTTGCCTTGTAACTCAGTTTTTATTAGAAAACAATGAGCAAACAGCTAGGTAGACAAGAAACATGTTTTAGAAACCCAGCGCGTCCTGGTACGTCTTATAATCTGGCCAGCTGAAACACAGGTTGGAGTTTCTCGTATTGCTGAAAGAGCTCATTTGCCCGCACGTGTCTGAAGCAACACATACAGTGTAAAAGGGTAAAGTCGCACCTTTCCCCTTTCAATGGATTCAGCCCCACGATTGTGTTATGATTTTGTTATTCACATGAATCACGCTGTCTAGTTTCGAAAACTAAAGCATGATTTAATGTACCAATCTTTGAACATACTCGCTTTCAAACGGCAGGCAGAATCTAAATTAGTCATGATTTCCTATCGACAAACAAAACACAAGCAACTTTTTTAACACTTTACAATAAACTTACCTTTCTTCGAATGGTTGCGAACCGCCGAGTGAAATTTACCCGACCACCAGAAGGAATTCTTAACATGTTGTTTTGAGGTGTCGTTGTCTTCGGATATTTCTCAGTTTGGTCATAGCTAAAGTTCGCCTTCTCGTTATGACGCGATGTTTATCTCTGTGCCAGTGTCGAATTTAATGTGTGTGAACATTTGATTTGTACACAATGATTATGTTAACCCATTCTTGTCATCAGATGACGGATGGCCGGGGATATAGCTATTCAATGCTAGCTACTGACAGAAATAGAAAGAATTTAAAAGTGCAAATTCTTTGAAAATGAATTTTTAGGTCATTACGATGGTGACGATTGACCATTACGATTGTATGGCATCCAATTCGATTGTCGTCAAATTTAAAGCCTTTGAATTAGCTAGAGCTATGAGTAATGTCCAATTTGCCGTGGTTAACACAACTACTCAACACACGAAGGAATAATGTTGTGGCTAGCAATTCGTACCGTATTTTAATATGGATGCAACGAATTTAAATTAATCCTTTTGCTATTGATTGTTGAGCTGATTAACATTGGGTATATAATAAGGACGCGAGAGAAAGAGAACAATTAAATCATATATATGCTTTAACAACATAGACTGAACGACAAAACGGCGACATGCATTGTGTAGATGACCGATGTCTTAGTAAGCTTTAGTAATTGCTAAGTCTGGTGAATTGAACAAAATTAAAAACCGGTACCTTTTCAGAGTTGTAATGCATGGAGATGAAATCTTAACCACATTCTAACAATGTTTACCACAACTGATAAACGCACGGAAACAACACTGAAAATTTAAATTAAAATGGTGCTTTAGTCGCACCCATCAAATTAGTTTTCTGTAAAAATGCAAGCCTAGCGAATGCTGATTAATATTTAGAGTGGTCTAACTTGTTTTTTCAGCCCGACTACGGCGACACAACGAGTCGAATGCTAGTTGCAAAATGGGTTGAAGTTAAAAAATCAATATTGTACGAGCTAAAAAAGTGAAAGAAACATATTCTTCGAATTCGTGATCACTAGTGACATCTTTTGCCCTGTTATCATTTCATTATCAAAAATAGTATGAACTGTAATTTGTCTCAACAAAATTGCGTAAAAAGATGCTTATATTCTTAAATTATTCAAGTTTATTTACAATGACATGAAGTTTAAGATCCAGTATTTAGTGTATACTAAAGTCAAGAGAAAATAATTTTTCACGTTTATTCAAATGAAATTTTATATATCGTAAATAAACAAAGGCTGTACACTTTCGTGTACATACTTTGTTGTATAATTTTAAGTTTGTGTTGTCTTGTATCATTTTTTAATGTATTGCGTTGTATAGTATTGCGTTCAGTAATAAAAGTTTGTATTTAATGCATGTTGCATTGTATTCCGTGTTGCGGCAGTGTGTACATATTGATTATTGTGTACATTTTAATGTTGTGCACTTGCCGAGGTACGGCCTATGTATTATCTATTATGCTTTAGCTAGTCTATACATATGTTGTTTGGTTTCCTATTTAGAAAGTACGTATGAATCGAAAGATATATTATCTGGAAAGAAATAAATGAAACCGAGTGGGGCCTTCTAGGCCGTCTTAGGCACTTCTGGGTTGCTCTTTTCTCCTCTGTAAATAGTTCATTTTATTACATGTTTTTCGCGTTCTACGTTTAGACAAGAAAGAAAATTAAGGTATTTTTCTGAAGACAAACTACAAAGATTGAAAACATTTTTTGTAGAAATTTCTCGTTCTTAATACTCCATGAGCTCTCTGCGATGCGGCACTTTTGAATCAAAGTTTTCTGCATGAAGACGGCCCATTCGGTGCCTTCCAACTTGCAGCTGTTGCGTTAACTGTCGTTCTTTGCTGCAGTTGTTTTCGTAGAATCTTTTTCTAAGGTGAAATCAGCCAGCGGCAGCGGGAGTATAGTCAAAGAAAACAAGTGGTCTGGCGCCGTGGAACGTTCAAGAAGTTACCGGACAACAGGAGGCCGCCGTCGAGACGTAGAGAGACAGAAAATGTAAGTCGTTGGAGTGCATTTGTCGATATAAACCTGGCGTTGGAAGTGAAGGAGATCTTTATATACCGTTGATAGCATTTGGCCCTATAGAGCTCTAGCCATGGTACTGATATCGATAACTAGTTTACGATACTATAATATACATATATCAACGGACTCGGTCATATTGTTAATATTATCGCAATTTAGTATAGCTAAGCTAGGTACATAATTTTTGATGATTTGGAGTTCATAGCGCACGTTATAAACTAAAATATATTACGGGAGGCAGTGCTGAGAATTAAGCGCTTTTCTCTTTGGAAAACCTTTTTCTTTATTTTTCCCCTTTTTTCTAAAAATGCAGAAAAAGTGTGAATTAGCATTCCTGCGAAATTAAACGTTATCAGTTTTAACTTCTATATTCTCAAGACAAAACAATATAGAATGTAAACCTGACTAGAAGACTTAGAACGCAGAGTGCATTTTCATTTAATTGACTTAATAAATTGATTTTAACATGTACACAGAAATTTGAATTTCTAAAATAGTAGTATGTATATGTATATGTAAGACAATGCAAGTATCAAACAACCTGTCTTCCGAAGAAGTGCTAGTATCGTACGTTGACAGTTTAGTGTTCCGGTCACGAACGTACCGATGCTGGGAGTTCTTCGCGAGTAAGGTTTTGTCGTCAGTGTATACCGGGAACTTAATCCGAAATAATTCAGTTAGTTTCGCTTCGTTCTATCGAAAGTTTATCTGCAAATAGACTTGGAATTATTTTTGCGACATTTTTTTTTATCCTTTTCTATATATTCTTTAGAATTTCATCTGGTAAGTACTTAATATAGTGATAGTTTTTGTGAATAATTAAGGCAGGATACGCGAAAAATCTTGTTCAAAGTTAACTGATCAAACTCAATGCTGCATGTTAGTTTTGAAACGTAAAGTCTTAATTTTCTATTATTCATAGCTTAATTTAGAATTAGCAATTTAATTAGTTGTACTAGCGCATCCTTTAAAGCAAG
>JAOBRD020586023.1:0-33067 GCA_027575215.2 Hydrozoanthus sils
GGGGGGGGTATGGATATTTTCTGGAACTACACACTTTAAATTAGACATTTTTTTAAAAAAAAATTGCTTTATTTGCTTACCTTAAGTGTCGCTAGAAGTTTATGTAATAAGGCATATACCCTAACTGAAGTATTTTCAAACAAAGTGCTCAAGTCATGGTTGGTACTGGTTGATGAAAACAAAATTCCAGGAGTTTTAATTTGTCCTTGACCCAATCCCCAATATTTTCTCGGCGAAAAACAAAACAATATCAATTTAGCTTGAGCAACCAGGCTGCCAAAACTATAATTAGGTTCTTCAGCCTTCGAAGCACAAGATCACTTGCAATTTTTTTAGGGCCAACACGAACGTACCTTCGCCACTCTACAGCAACATCTGGGTCTCTATATTGCGACGTGATGGAAGTAACAAGATCTCCAATTTTCAGAAGACACTGCAATGAAAAGCTCAACGTAAGAAAATTACATAACATTAAGGGGTGTAACAAGTTTCTTGTTAACCTTTTGCATGTCATGCAGTAGTTATCCTTTAGTGATTGTGCCACCAGCAACTTTCTCTTACTAACAAAGAAAACCTACACTTCTTGCACTCGAAAACATCTAATTCGTACACTTTTAGCCCAAAACAATTCCAAGACTCTTCCAGGACTTTCCAGGCCCTCATTAACAAAACTCGAGGAACTGAAAATGTAAGAAGGATCGTGACAACTGAGGAATAAAACGGGCTAAGATTGCAGCCATGTAATCTTCGTCAACCAATGCGATTTTAAAGTATTAAATAACCAAAACCTTGTTTTACCAAGTCTTTTGTTTTACCAAGACTTTCCAGGTGTTTTTTTAGTAATTTTCCAGGTTTTCCAGGCCTGGAAACCGAATTTCTGTTTTCGAAGCATTTTAGTAATTTTCCAGGTTCTCCAGGCCAGGAAATCGAGTTTTTGTTTTTCCATGACTTTCCAGGCCTTTTAGTAATTTTCCAAGTTTCCAAGATGGAAACTGAAATTCTGTTTTCCATGATTTTCCAAGCCTTTTAGTAATCTTCCTGGTTTTCCATGCCAGGAAACCGAGTTTCTGTTATTCCACGACTTTTCAGGGGTTTTAGTAATTTTCCAGGTTTTCCTGGCCTGGAAACTGAATTTCTGTTTTCCAGGCCTTATGCATGTCTACCTCAAACTAGTCAATTTCACCCTCAAGCTTCGTATTCAAGAACTAGGTGTGAGCGTTTTGCACGTGCAAACCGTGTTCACGAAGGAATTCTTTTCATTTGTGGATGCTTTGGGATTTGATTTATGAAAATACCCACACTTTCGTGATTCGAAAGCGAGGCTTGGGGGTGTTTGACGTAGACATGTATAAGGCCTATTGACAAGCCTCCTATTCCAAAAATGTGATCGATCCCAAGAGGACAGTACCTGGCGTGTTTGAACCACTTGATCCTTCTCTGACATGTTTTCTTCTGGGCTCTCCAACATCTTTAACGCTCTCTTCACAGGACGCATTTTCTCTTTACACTGAACACAAAAAATAATAAAATGTAGCATTAATATACTGAGAGTTTCGACTTAAATTTGTTTCCAGATGGTTTTAAGTTCTTGATCGCAAACAGTTTATGATGAAATGTGTGCAGCTGAATGAAAACTGTTGCTTCTTGGAAACACAGCTTGCAACTCATGTTTTATTTTATACCTTTACAACATAGATTTGGTTTAACGCCCAATCTCACTGATAAAAAGTGTTTTTTCGGAACCTTACTTATTGATAGCATTCTTGTTAGAGATGGCTTAGACATTTTCAATGAGGAATTTTGCAATTAAATTTTCTGCGAAACTACAAAAAGTTTTTTTAATGTTTTGAAGACGTGGTTCATAAGGAAGAAGAAAAAGCAAAAATAGTGGAGAAGTCTCGTTCAGTGTCCAGCTATCGTTTGTCGATCTGTTTGCTTTGTTGTTTCTACTCGCGGCGTGTACAATCTATATCATAAAGCCAACTAAGAGACTAAAGCCGTATATTAGACTATGATAAAACACTCCGGGCATTTGAAAACCCTGGAGAAATGTAAAAAACTCCCCTCGTGTTTTTTTCTTTGTATTTCCCTCGTGTTCTGAACACAATCTGATGCACGGCTTATGCTTCATAATATGTTAAGTCGTTAACACAAAGTTTGAAAGAAAGCTTTCGTTTTGAATTTGTTGTGAACTGTTTGCAAATTCTATAACACTATTTCCTTGGCCAAAAATCGCCACAAATTTATCCTGGCACGTCCTTTTTACATACTAACCGCGTCGAAAGTTTCTTTGTCCATGTCCGAGAGAGCAGCAAACGAAACCGTCTGCATTTTGTGCTCAACTGCTTTCTCGTCCGTCCTAGGTGGAGAGAGAGCTTCTGGGTTTTCTTCGGCCTCTATCTTTTCCTCCTGTTTTTTCTGCTAGAACAAAAACAAAAAAAACAACTTAACGCATTTTCATTATTAATAAATGGAGATTCAGCAGTGAAAATCTTTGATTTTCCAATGTTATTGCTATTACGGGTGGCTTGCGCTCCAGCTCTGTATTTTCTCTATTTTCTTTTGTTTTTTCTTTTTGTATATTCCATGTATATCCAAACAGGAGTGTTAAACAATTGTAGCACGATAAACATAAAAATGGTCTCACACTGAACCAAATTACCCTGAATCTGAACGCGCAGGTCCTTTGGAGCACAGCCCCGCCCTTCATTATTTATAACAATTATAGCCACTTTTAGTATTTGTAGCCAATTTGACTGAGCTCAGCCACTATCAATCAGAAGTAAAGAGGCTAGCCCTCATAGACAGGGGTAGCTGTTAACTGGTTACAAATGTATGGTTATTGTTACTACAGATTTACATCTTAAATCTGAAACATCAGCTAAAGTCAAATGGGGGTATAATAACTGAATGTCTAACACTGGCAGCACGTTGTAACCTCTTGTAGTGAATACTGTGGTGGCTGCTTGAGAATTGATGGATCCGAGATCAATACATATCAAAAAATTATAGGGTTAAGTTAAAGACGGACTACTTACAGCTTTCATTTTCTTGACCACTTTCTTCTTAGTTTGGCTACTTGGCGCTGGACTTCCTTTCGGTGGCTCAGTCTGCTCGCTTGGGGAAATAGACTCCATTGCCCCAGTACTCTGAGGCGGTGAGCTCACAACGGCCACAACTATTATACAATTATAGGGTTAAGTTAAAGACGGACTACTTACAGCTTTCATTTTCTTGACCACTTTCTTCTTAGTTTGGCTACTTGGCGCTGGACTTCCTTTCGGTGGCTCAGTCTGCTCGCTTGGGGAAATGGACTCCATTGCCCCAGTACTCTGAGGCGGTGAGCTCACAACGGCCACAACTGGCGGCTGAACGGTGATATTACTGGGAGAGAGCGCATCTGAAGTTTCTTTCTTTTTTTCTTTTTTCTCCTTCTTCACCTTTAGTTTCTTTATCTTTGATTTGATCTTCTGAGACGACTAAAAAAAGCAAACATTAGACCACGGTCAAAATACGTAAGAGATGACAGAAAGTATATATGTTGTAACGGGGGGAGGGTTGTTCTTTCATACCTTTCTAAGTTCTTCAGCCTTGTTCTCGATTGCTGCCTGCTTAAGTACTTTGATCAGGTACTCGGCCCTGGTCAGAAGATGCTTGTCTTGTGGTTTTTGATTACCGGGAGGAAGAATCTGCAAAACATTACGAGATTCTTGGCGTTAGAACAGCTAACAGAGCAGCAATACCGTCTTACAAAATTAAGCCGTACAAACGGCTTAACCTCCTACAAACAAACACCTCCTCAAACATCCCCAAAATTTCTAGCTGTCCTTCAATGATCTAAACAAATGAATGAACATCAGAGTTTGAGTTGAGAAAAAGGCACGCAGTTGTTTCTTTCACTCACCTTAGAAGATAAAGACAGTGAAGAATCAGCTTTAATTGCTTCCCAGCTCCCCATACCGTACTCGTGAATACCAACCAGCAGCATGGAATCATCAAACACATCCCAGGGGACCCCCCAGTGGACGCTTTTGGTAGGAATGGTCAGACGGTATCTGCAAAGTAACAAGGTCAGTACTACACCTTTTGCTGTTCATACAAGAAAATAAAATTTCATTTGAACAAAAAACCTGATCATTATCATGAAATACATTCACCTGGTCAAGAAACTTTCTTGAACGATTTTAGCGGAAGTTGAAACACTTAACAAGATCAAAAAACAACCATTAGCACGGTTTGGAAACTATTAACACAGTAATCATCAGCATTGGAATCATCATTGTCCTCCTCATCACCATAATCACTGGCATCATCACCATCATTTTAATCAAAACTTTCACTATTACCATCACCACCATCATTGTCACCATTACCATCATAGTTATGACTAACACCATCACTATCATCATCACCATCATTATTCACCATCTCGACTTTCTGAAATTCCATGACTTTCCACGACTTTTCTCGATTTCCCATGACCTAGCATTGTTATTTCTTCCCTCAATACATCAAAAGTAGTTTCATTTTTCCCTTTTCCTAGCATAATGAAAGCTAAACAAGGTGAAGAAAGGGATGTTTATTTTGAGGCATGGTAGCATTACGAAGTTCGACTCTAGGAATTAAGATGATTTAACTATCGCACGGATTTACCGCACTGCGTCTCCACGAGTCTATCTCTGTGTTGAAACTATTGATTATTCAGCAAAACGACGTGTAATTTTGTGCAAATATATGGATTGGTTATCTTTTTCTACACGTTGTTACCAATCTACATTCTACCAATTTTCCACGACTTTCCATGAACCTTATCAAAATTCCATGACTTTTCAGGCCTGGAAAAAAAATTCTAAAATTCCACGATTTTCCAGGTTTTCCGTACAAACCCTGTGGAATACTTATCATTAAAACCATCACTATCATCATCATCATCATCATCATCATCATCATCATCACCATCATCATCATAATCAAAATGACCGTTTCGATCTGGTTTAACTTCCGCTTGTTCTTGATGGCAAAAGCATATATGTTGCATAAGTTATCATTAATATACGCTAATTTGTTTATTCAATTATCTGGCACTATGCTAGTAGGCAGTGTGGATAAAAGAGTGTAAGCTGTAACTAAAGGCATGTAACGAAACTTACTTTAGTTTCTGTTCCTCGTCAGTTGGAATAGCAGCAGCGAGTGGTTCAAGTTCTTCTTCGTGTTTTAAGACGGATGGTGCATTGATAGTAACATTCCCAACCCTCAATGTTGCTCCACGTTTCTTCCCTATAATCACAGCAGACATATGAACTAAGCAAATCAATGGCGACGACGAAAAAGTTGTGACATGACATTAAAAGTCAGTCATGTGATCAGCAAAGCAAGACTCAACACAAATGACAATTCTGCGCCGGCTACCAGTGGCAACATCGATAAGAGAAGAGCTAAATTAAATTCTTGCCCGCTCTCTCAAAAAAAGTGCCCTTTTTTCTCTTCTTTTTGTCTTCACTTTTGTGATTAATTATAAACTTCATAAATTCTTGTTTTAACGAACAACAAAATATATACTTACATGTACAATACCTCTAAAATTATGTATTTCATTCAAAAATCATTTGAATGTTATTTAGTTTTAAACTTTTAAGTTCAAATTACAACCCAACTGCCAAGCATTTTTTAACTTCTAAGCTATTTCAAAAGTCAGTACGACCCTAAACATTTAGCTTTTTTTTTTAAAAAAACAACAACCGTATTTGGTAAAAATGAGGGTGCAATAAATTGTTGTTGCTGCTTTAGTCTCACCTTTTGTTGATCTGTTTTTATTCTGAAGCCATATTTTGTAAGATAACGCAAAATGAGCTACAGCAAAAATCTCAGCTGGAAGAAATCGTATCATTTAATGCATTTGGACCAACATACAGTTTTGCTCTAACACATTTCACATCTAATTTCACTCCTAATGTATCACAGTCTGAACCTAATTCTACAGCTTTGGGCAAAGTCCCATTTCTTTATTCAACTTTTCTATGCAGCAGCAAAGAAGTAAAAGGTGCAGTTTCTCGGAATTTTTTTCTACGCATCTTTAGTGTAGAAGCTAAACGTACAGAGCTTTGAACGTTTACGGAAATCATTCAAGTACACGTACTCAACTAAACGCTCCCTTACCATCGAAATTTGGGTCTACCACAAGTTTTTCGTTGTAATTCTTAACAGCATCTTTGCAGCAATTATGCAGCACATCTGCAAGTCGCTTGAGATCATCTTCAGATTTGTCTTCAAGCTCTGCATCGTTTCCTATTGCTTTTAACCTGCATGGTGTTTACCAGACATGATCAAGTAAGAATTTCTTAGGATCACTGGTACACCATAAGGCGTACAAATTGTAAGGTGTACCTGACAAGATTAAGTAAGATTTTCTTAGGATCACCGGTACACCATAAGGTGTACACACTGTAAGGTGTACCGGACAAGATCAAGTAAGATTTTCTTAGGACCACCAGTGCGCCATAAGGTGTACACACTGTAAGGTGTATCAGACATGATCAAAAAAGATTTCCACAAGATCATTTTCATTGAGACTTTTCGAACAAAATCGAGTCAAACCAAAGAGACTAAATTAAATATTGTATTTAGCGTGACTTTTCTCTGCTGACTAGAAGGTTCAATTTGTCAAGGGGGTAATAGTAAGTCATTTGAAAACATACCTTGTCAACGGCCGACCAAACTTTTTGTAACTCTTCACGAACCTTCAAAAAGAGACAAAATAAGCAACTTATTAAACAACAAAAATCTACTGCACCATTAGTTCAGAATACAACAGTTTCACTGACTGCAGTATCTAAAACATTTAACACCATCCATTCTCCGTTATTTATGCCATTTACTTTTCAGAAATCCAAGATGAAGACAGCGTAGTTAAGGTTTATAAGAGAACTTCTGCAAACCATTCTTTTTTAAAATGTTACTGATGCAAAATCATTAATATTTTTGATACATTTTGAAAAACCCATGCAAATTATTTACAAATCTCACTTAAAGCCGTGTGAATACCTACAAATTTGAAAAAACATGCAATAAATTACTCTTTAACCTCATTCGCTCAGTCTTGACTGGGTAATCTTAAGGCCGCTACACATGATCCGATTTTTGTCACGAAGCACCCGAAATTTTGTTGCCGACAAAAAATCGGCCCGTGTGTGGTAGTTCCTAACAAGTTTCAGACAAGATTTTTTGTCGGGAATAGAGATTGTGCATGTTTGATTTTAAAAACCAGATGTGAGTGGCGGATTCAGACAAATTGTTGGGAACAGAGCTTGGTTTGACCAACCACAGAGTTGAATACATCACGTGGGAAGATTAAAGATGGCGACGACAGTCGTATAAGCTGCAGTTTCAGATGATACTTAAAATAATAATGGTGCTATAAGGACTTTAGAAAAAGAAGATCTTGTAGAACCGCGGCAAGCGAGGCCATGTCTCTATGATATTAGCTCAAACAACTACAGCAATAGAAACAAGAAAGCAAAAGCATGGGCTGAAATTACAAATCATGATAGTTTCCATCTTCACAAGTTGACAGGCAGAGCGACAGTGAAAGTAATGTGAGTACGAAATCACGCTTCGTTGCCACGGCAGCCAACGACAAAAAATCGGTACGTGTGTGGCAGCTTTTATTTCCCGACAAATTATCGGCGTCAAAAAATCGGGAGCTTCGTGACAAAAAATCGGCCAGTGTGTAGCGGCCTTTAGGAAAATCTCGCTACGCTCGGTCCGTACGTAAAGCCTTCGGTTTGAAATTCTTATTACAGAACTCGTCATTGGTTATTAAGTTTTAGAAATGAGTTTCAGGGTCATTTGTAAAAAAGCAGGGCTCGAACTCGCCACTATGAAATGAATGCTGGCCACAAGAACTTGTAGCCAGCTGGCTGCTACAAGACTGTGTGGAAACTTTGCAACTAATTAACTAAGAGTTGTTGTTTCTGGGAAAATGATAAGCATTATGATCTTCAAATGATGCTAATCTGCTTTCTTGGGCAAACAAAATCTGGAAACAAAGGCAAGATTTTAGTCTTGGCGTACACAGCTACTGACGCAGGGCTTTCAAAACAAGCTGTTGGCCGCTGGAGTTCCGCCGGCTACTTTGAGTTTCACTGCCATCTACTTCTCACATGATAACAAATACATGTCAGCAAATTGACTCCAAATCTTACCCCAAGAAGGCTTGTTCACATTCGATTTCAAACTTTGGTTCTCCTTGCAGTAATATATTAAGTAGTTTGTTTTCAGCCGCATTGACTTCAATACCTTAGTTTCAATGACTAGACAATGTCTTTTGTTATTCATGCTCGAGTTCGCTCCTGTTTTGCTGTTCCCTGTTGCCATTTTGAATTCTGCATATTGAAGTTACAGTGTTAACAGTCTTCAATAAAAGTGCATTTTTCTGTTTCAAACAAAATGCGCCAGACTGCGTTTTAGAGGCTTCAAATTTCAAAATTTTCCCGAGGAAGCACGCCCGAACCCCCTAGAATTCTCACGGCCTCATTGGCCGCTCGTTTTGCAGGGCCTACGGCCGTCGTTTTGTTTGGCTTATCACCTTTCCTGCACAGGCGGTTACTTTTTTCCAGCAGCCGTCTATTTCGAAACATTCTGAAAGCCCTGCTGACGCAGTAATGGCTTCTAAAATTAGTGCTCAGTCTACCAAATAATGCCCGTGGTCGCCAGGTGGCCACTCAAAAAAAGTCAATTTAGAGGCCTGGTAAGCTGCGTTTTACTCGGCTGTTTTGCAATTTCTTTATTGTTGCTTTGAGGTTTTACTTCAAAATAACGGTGACGGACTTACTTCCTTATCTCAGCATCACTAAATCCGTCAACGTCTTCTCGTTTGATGGTTCGGGGCCGTCCCCGTTTTCTCTTGACGTTTTCTTTGCCATCATTATCGGAGTCGTTTTCACTATCGGAGTCTGACTTTTTTCTCCTGGCTCTTCTCTTTTTACGACCATCATCCTCACTGTCGCTTCCTGGACGTCCATAATTCATCTGGAATCAAAGGAAGTCACTGAAATGACGTATGACCTTCTTAAGAAAGCAGTTAATTTAGATACTCCGCTTTTTAGATATTCTGGATCTGAACTTTTTAAATCACTTCTTGCACACAACACCCTTTTCTATTCTTAAGAGCCTTTTAACAAATCATTTTAGAAATAAAAAATATTGATTTATTACTATTTGAATAGCTAGTGTAATTTGAATGTAATTAAATGATTTTTTTTTTAAAGTTATTTGTAGCTAAAATTGTATTTAACTAGATTCTTCTAAGACTATTCTTACAGGACCAGGGCCTTTCTGGATAGCAGTCTACGGACTGAATGGGAGACGCTGCGAATTAAAGATTGTATATATCAAAATTGTGGACACATTGTGTATATTTTCTTTTCACAGTTTCGCTTATTCATGAAGATAACTGCCCTACGGCCATTTGTTCTTGATTGCCTTCAAGAGTTGATTTGGAACAACAATCGAGAGATTAAAGTTTCTCACGAAGTTTGCTGACACTTGTCAAAAAAAATTGACATGAAATAAGTTATTCTTGGTTTTCGTATGACGTCACTAAAATGCTAACTTTGAAACTATGACTTCTGTGAAGATGTGTTTTAGTATCGTTTCAGCCTCCCTTTGATTAGCCTTCACGCCAAATTTCATCGATTTACTTTACTTTGTTTTCAAGACATCGGTGAAGCGATTTGAGTTATGCAACGGTGAGTCACGTATTTGAGGAGTCAAACTAGTGCAATATTTTGGGCAATTTTGCTTTTCCCACCTTCTGACTTGAACCAATATGGTAAATAAGTGAATATTTAGTCAAATCAATGACATTTTGGCGAATATGTTTGGTAATTGAGGGCTTTTGTGAAACTTGGTAAATTGGCGGTCATGTTTGTGCCCTTGTCCATGGACACAAACATGGCGGCGCCATACAATTTACTGTAAATATGGCGTGCAATCAATTGCCCATATTGTGGTCGGGAATGTTAGCATCGGTTTCAAATTTACTCACAGTAAATAACTTTGTGTTCTCTTTACGACTCTAACACTTGTTTGTCATTTGCAGTGATATTTAGGGACATTTTTCACGTCACGCGACAAGTGAAAACCAAGAATACCTTTTTGACTGTATTCCTCTGTCTCGGAGGTAAGTACAGATCTAACTGCTTCTTTTGTTCATCTTCCTCCTGTAGTTTCTTCCGCTCAACCTCAGGAATAATATCATCCCAGCTCTTCTCCCTGACACCAGTTTCAAGAGGTTTGGAAACAATTTCTTCTTCTTCTTCTGCCACAGAAAAACTTGCAACCTTCAAAAGAAAGATTGGTGTTACAGGTGAACCCTGATAACTTGAACCCTCTATAAATCGAATTCCCCACTCTCCCTTTGGATATAGCTCATGAATTCAACGTAATTTTAACACCTAACACCGATAATTCATAGTCGTTGTGCAGTACTCCTTGACAATTAGAGTTTGTATGTGTACAAACTTCATTGGTATTTTTCAATGAACTAAGATAGAGAATAAATCAGCACCTCGTGTGTTTCTAGACAAGAATATGAAACGATATCACACAGGAGAACACAAGGAAACTGCTGAAGGAAAACGAGGCGGTGGCGAATTTACTGTCTGCTTTTTGAGTGTTCTCCTACGTCATAGCGTTTTCCATTTTTGCTTAGAAACACAAGCGAGGCTGTTATATTCCTTTTAGAAAATAACCCAAAAAATTTTAAATGGAATTTTTTGTGTTGTGTGACGTCATACCGTGATTCATACTGAGACTACAGCCAATCAGAACGCGCGTTATTCGGAGCTTTTTTCCTAATTTTTAGGAGCAGGCGTAGCTCAGTTGGTTAGTGCGCGGCCTTCAGAGCTAGAGGTCCCCAGTTCGATCCCCGGTGACTGCGCCACTGTTTCGACTTTCTTCTGATCTGTGTAGTTGTAGCTTTGAATACCCATAAAATGGAGCACTGACAGAGGGAGGGGGTAAAGGGCGCACCGTCGGCTTCCACTGATAGCAGCACTCTCAGAGAGCTGAAGGAACTACCGACGTTAAATAACGGTACCTTTACCTTTAAGATGCTGTTCGCCTTTAAACTGTTCAAAAAGTATATTACTGAATAAACGGTAAACACGACCCTACGTAAACAGTTCTTTTCACGGGTCAAAGAATTATTCAGTCATGTGATTCATGATCTGTGAACTTGTACTACCTGTATTACAGACTAACACAGAAGTCATGTGATTTGTACATTATAAAAATCATTTCTCTGCTGTCTTCGTACGTGAGCTGCAGTGGAAAGTATACATAGGTAGAAGGACTTCCACGAAAATGTTTAACTGTGACTGCACAGCACTAGGTATGAGTGTGAGCTAAGTACAAACGTTGCGGACAATTTGATCAAATGTCTTTCAATAAACTAGATCAATGAAATTGACCTACGTGAACCTTTGAGAATAATTTTTTTAAAACAAAATAACTGATTCGTATAGTCTAGTTGAACCCAGATAACTCGAACCCTCTTTAACTCGAATTTCCCACTAACTCGGGGCAAAACTGATTTTCCCTTTGAATTTGCCTAATTTATTTACTACATTTTTAACTCCTATAACTCGAGCAAACCTTGAACTGCGAGAGTAATTCTTGTCCTAACGTCTGTGGCTGATCATCAGTTTCTCTCGTCTCTGCCCTCGTTAGAATTTCATCAATATCCATTGCCTAGTAAAGAAAGTAGCTCTGTATCTTAAAACATCATGATTACTTTAAAATGATTACAAATACAGTACGGTAGAAGAATGGATGCCAACATTTTTCTGACCAAACTTTTAACGTAGTATTTCCTCATTTCCACTGCCTAAGAGAAAAGGGTGGTATGCACTCTAATGTAACGAAGTATATAATAACTAACTAGACGGTAGGAGGGGAAAATTTGCCCATTGTCTGTTCTGGGCCAGCTTCTGAACGGTCCCCCAGTTCTAATGGAGGGTCTTAAGCTCCCCTTCCACAGTTCGACGCCAGATTATCTTTAGTCGCTCTCTCTTCCGTTTCCCGGTAGGAGGGGAAAATTCAACTATAAATATATCTCAAATATTATTCTTTGACCTGATAGTAACTGCAATCTAATAGGTTGGCACTGCAACCAAAACACGCCACATTTCAAAATGGCGGCGCGCGGGAAATTCAAACCGCGGAAATGATCAAATTAAATTGCTTGGCACTAGATTTGTACACAGAATTATAAAATTTTGATGCTGAAATGGACACAGACTTAAAAGTAGTTTTATTTGCGACCAAGGGACGCTGTACAGCTGAGGACTCCTTTAACATCGTCAAAGTCATCATTGTCATTATTACTAACCTGCAATTGAACGTCCTGCTCCTCGTCTCCTTCCTTGAACAATTCCTCAGCACCAAATTTCAAGATGGCAGAAAGTTCGTCCTTGTTGAAAGGATTTGTTCTGCAGGGAAGAAATAAGCATTCAACATAATTTGACATATGGTTTCGCTTAAAAATTATAACATATGTATCAATGGTGTCATAATGTTTTGCGTGTAGAATATCTAGAAAGATAGGCTAAAAGGTTTTCATGAATTTTTTTTAAAACGCTTTCGACACTGTGGTCATCTTCAGTGATGTGTAAAGATGCATATGGCCACAGTGTCAAAACGTTTTCAAAAAATTATATGAAAACGTTTTAGCCTGTCTTTTTAAAATATAATTCTAATGCTAACAAAATGAAGGCTTACTACTAAGATTTGAAATATTTCAGCCTTTGGTATGTTTTAAATTCTTATTTGTTTGCAAATTGTACATTTAGGAAGTGTAACACTGAAGTAAGTTTCCCAAGAAAGATCGTTAGTGCCAGTTCATTCAAACTATTTTTCACAAGTGCTTTTAATTTTCGCGATTCAAGGAAGGCAAAAACAGCTTTAAGTTTCATTATAAGCTGATTATGTTGCCAGAAGGAAAAGATGCCACATTTTTTAGCGTAACAGGTAACTAGTCCAAACTAGGTACGAATCTTTTCACCATCATAATCCAAGTCGCAAAACTAATCAAGGCGAAGATATGTAGAAAAACGAATCGCATTTCTTCTATCAGTAAGTCACTGTAACTTTTAACCTTCTGTAATGAGCTTAAAAAGATTTATACAGAACAAAAAAATAAACCACTTATTTTTTCTCAAGGATTAAGTCGGCAAAGTTGGGGTTTGGTAAACAGGCACGGTATGAAAGGTTTATGCATCTTTAAGCTAAAACGAAGATCTTCTTACGTTGATGGCGCAGCGTTAGACTTTGAGAGAACCTTTCTGCCAGTGGTATCCATTCTCTGGATGACCAAATGATCAAGTACCATCTTTCTTTTGGCACGCTCAATGATGTCTTCTTCAACGCTTCCTTTGGTAACAAGTCTATAGATGTTTACCTGCAACATACCGTGCAAAGGTGAGGTTAAAAGTAAGAATGGATGAAATAGAACTCTTTCATTCATTTTTTGTAGCAAGGGAAGTGTATAGAACGACTTCAGCAGTTAAACGTGTTAAATTTTTCACTCAGTATGTCTAAGAAGTCTAATTTAGCTTTGGCTGACGTTATGTGACGTAATGTTGTGTACCAAACTCTTGGATCTTTAGAAAAATGATGCATTTTTACTTTTGTTTAATGTACACACGTGCAGCGTCGAGTTAAGGAAGGACAATGAAAAAAAGATTACCCGACTACTTCACAGGCCACAAATGTAACTTATCTTGCATTCTTAAATGTTTTCGTTTACGCATATGACAAAGTTTAGCTCTTTTCAAGCTCAGTTTTGTACACCACATTTTCAGCTTTAATTATCTTCAGATTGTTAAAGACCAAAGGGAAAAAAAGCTTTCTACTTCCATCCTTTTTAAAACTTTGAAACTTATGTTAGAATAAACCACAAAACACAGCGCTTTTGGAAAATTGTGTTTGAACCAAGTTCTTACTGTCTTAATGGTCGATTCTTAGAGTTTCAACTTTGAATCGTCTTGCAACAGAAACTTTGACGTAAATCGACTTCGACTAGCAATCTGATGTCAGCCAAAGATCTCGTACTCAAAATTGACTTAAGCTACAACCTTGAGCCCAATCAATGTAACATTTACCGTAATCTTCTCTCTAAATTAGGCACCCTTTGTAATGAGTCCCCCTTTATGAAACCCCCTCTCTCCCCCCTCTTCCATTAACAAGAAATTAATAAGTCAAAGGGTGTACTGCAAACAGACGTGTTTTACCTTTGGAAGTTCAGGTGATTTTTATAGTTTAGTAGCCAAGTTTTTCATAAAAGATACAGAAAATTAGAGGTAAATTCTTGAAAACCTGTTTAATTTCTATACCTGATTCTTCTGCCCTATTCTATGGGCACGTGCTTGTGCTTGAAGGTCATTTTGAGGATTCCAGTCTGAGTCAAAGATGATAACGGTGTCAGCTGTTGCAAGATTGATGCCCAATCCCCCTGCACGAGTTGACAGCAAGAAGCAAAAGTCCTAGAAACGAATCGCTGGTTTAGTTCATTCTTGAACAAAATGTTATCCGTGTCATATGCAAGCAAATCACTGTTACGTACGGTTCGGCTTGACTGTGTAGTATAAGCCATCATTAGCATTCCTATCACTAGTGTATATAAGAAAGTGGACTATAGGCAAATACAAACTGGTGCTTCTTTTATCTTTCAGTAAATAGAAAAGAAAAGTTTACTGAGGAGCCTAATGCTTGTGGTTAACGAGATTTGTGAAGCACAGAAATACGAGATACGATTGTATTTTAAAACAATACTTCGACTTTGACTCTAAAGTCATTGTCAGAGGTTTGACTCCAAAGTCACCACCCTCTGACAACAAATTTTGGAATTTAAGATGAAATATTGTTTTAAAATATGATCATATCTCATATTTCTGTGCTTAACAAATATTGTTTTAACCACAAACACGAGGCTCCTCAGGTTAACTTTTCCGTTATACTTCTTCAAGCTGTCGTGTGGTAGTGGATTGCCTATCAGTGCCAAAGTGTTATCGTTTTTTCATGTTTCACCATAAAGTCTATATGGGAGCACCAAGAACCATAAAATATCTTACTTCGGAGCCCTCTGCATTGAAATGATCAAGTGCCTGCTTCCTGATGTCACCCCTGATAGATCCGTCCAGCCTCTGATGAGAAAAAAGCAAACCATTTAGTGTACTTTAGCCGAAGAAATTAAAAGCATAGTGTAACAGCAAATAACAAAACTTAGATTACCTTTTAACTGCAGGAAAGACACGCTCTTAGCTTGCAATGAACTAAATTAAACATATTCATCCTTTATTTTTCTGAATAATCAATAACCCTAAAATTTGAAAAGCCGCTCATGTTTCACAATTATTATGTTGTACTGTGATAATAGTAATGGTGATGACGATGTTCGTGATGATGACAATAATAGTGTTGGTGATGACTATGATGGTATTGGTGATGACAATGATTGTGTTGGTGATAATGACAATGGTGTTGGCAAGGTTGATGATGGTGTTGCTGATGAAGATGGTGTTGGTGATGATGATGGTGTTGGTGATATTGACAATGATGGTGGTGGTGATAGTGACAATGATGGTGATGATGGTGTTGGTGATAATGACAACGATGCTGTTGGCAATGACGATGATGGTGTTGCTGATAATGGCAATGATGGTGTTGGTGATGTTGATGATGGTGTTGGTGATAATGATTATGATGGTGTTGGTTATAATGACAATGATGGTGATGATGGTGTTGGCAATGATGATGATGGTGTTGCTGATAATGGCAATGATGGTGTTTGTGATGAAGATGATGGTGTTGTTAATGACCATGATGGTGTTGGTGATAATGATTATGATGGTGTTGGTGATAATGACAATGATGGTGTTGGCAATGACCATGATGGTGTTGCTGATAATGGCAATGATGGTGTTGGTGATGAAGATGATGGTGTTGTTAATGACCATGATGGTGTTGGTGATGTTGATGATGGTGTTGGTGATGTTGATGATGGTGTTGGTGATAATGATTATGATGGTGTTGGTGATAATGACAATGATGGTGATGATGGTGTTGGCAATGACGATGATGGTGTTGGTGATAATGACAATGATGGTGTTGGTGATGAAGATGATGTTGTTGGTGATAATGACAATGATGGTGGTTGCAATGATGATGATGTGGCAATGATGGTGTTGCTGATAATTGCAATGATGGTGTTGGTGATGAAGATGATGGTGTTGGTAATGACCATGATGGTGTTGGTTATGACCATTATGGTGTTGGTGTTGATGATGATATTAATGGTGGGCATGGTAGCAATGCTTTACTTTCATTATGCCATGATGATGTTGGCGATGATGATGATTTCACCCATGATGGTGGTCACGGTAAGTACATTATGCCTCGGAGTACAGAAATTTGATATACCTCATGCATGCTTCATCGCCATTAATAGACAGGGAGGAGGCTGTGATGGTTACGGTTGCTGTCATAGTGGGAGTAAAGGTGGTTGTGATGAAGAAAAGAATGATAGTAATGATGGTGATTATCATTGGCACCTGTGATGATGAAAATGACTATTAGGAACATAGTTCATAGCATATAGTTCCCTGTCTCTATTTATCGCCCACCTCAAATAAGAGCCCACCCAAAAGATGCTAATTCGAATAATTATGGTACACCACAAAGTCTGACTTAACCTGGTAGCGATATTTACCTGGAAAAGAAACCGCCTAAGCTGCAGATACTCGGCCAGAATATCCAGCATGCGCACCATCTGAGAAAATATCAGGACACGATGACCAGTCTCCTTCAGACGACACAGCAGCTTGTCCAATAGAAACAGCTTGCCGCTGCCACGGACAAGGTTCTGCAAAGGAATCGATTCACGGTTGGTAAATAAGTTTTAATCAATTGCCACGACTTGATTTTTATTAAATATTTGGTATTTACTTTGGATAAGATCTTGGTACAACAGCCACACTTGATTTCAATTTTGTGGATTGCAACAACAAAAGTTAAAATGCCATTTTAGGAAGTGGTAAAAGGCCTTTAAAGAGCATATGACACGAAAGAAATTTTCTAAACAAACATTGTGAAAAACATTTCCGCCAATTTTGAAAGCAATACAATGAAATTTCGCGGAGATACTGCGTCTAAATATACCCGTATTTTTTACAGAAAATTTGTCCGTGACTTTTTTTTGTACGTCATTTTGTTGAAAAACAAGCAAGACGAGTTTTCCGTCTCGAACAATACGCGGGAATACTTCCCAACAATGAGTGACAGAAGCAAAAAAAAATATTTAGGGGGGAAAGACCGCAATGGAAATTGTAATAATTCGTTATAAAATCTCAAACTCAACCTCATATTAAAATTTGCTGTTGTTAGCCAAAAAATTATTGGGGAAACGGGGCAATAATTACTCCCCCCCCCTCCAATGAATGGCGTATTGGTGACGTATCATTACCAGGGTCCCGTCCAAGTCCGCCAAACTAGGGTGCCAAAATAATTGGAAAATACCCTCAATTAAAACACTTGTAACACTTCGGTTCTTATCGAATTTCATTCACACTTTGCAGAACTATGCTTCTAAAATCGATTTCATGTCATATGCTCTCTAAAAGCAATTTGATTTTACGCTATTTTTTTCTGAAAGCACTAGAATTTGACTTTTGAAATATACATATGAACATGCCGATAATGTAATCTATCCTACGTTAAACTTTAAGCAAAGTTTACTTAAAACCATGGTTGTACCTTTCAAATAAAACAACTTAACTATTCAATCTTTTTTAAATATCCCACCTGCAAAGGGTCTGTGATTTGCTGATTTACGTCCAAAGGCCGAATGAGCTGTGCATGATTGCAGCATTTCTTGAGCTCCATGACAATGTTAAGGAAACTATTCGTGTTCCCCTTCATTCCTTTATTCAAAGCTTTGTAGTTCTTTGTTAGAATCCACCTAATACATTAAATCGCTTCAGTATCTAACAACTTCTAACAAAACGCTGCTTTCACTTTTGGAAGAATTAAAATTAATTATGCTCTACATGTAAAAAAGAAAGAAGATGGAGGTGAATTTGGTGTATTACAAGAGCCAAACACTATCTGATAAGCTCCAGCATTGAAACCCAAAAGCAAAAAAAAAGAATGAAGTGTCGGCCCTAAAAAAACACTTGGATTGGAGTATATAGGGTGACACCGAAATGGGTCTTCCTTGAAGATCGTCTAAACGAAGGCACAGTAAAAAGAGCAACAAAGAGCTCCAACTAAAACGCAAAAATACTGAAATGGTAAGTACTTTTTGTGAAACGATTGTTTGTTTTTAGTGGGTCATGCAAATACTATTTAGGTTTACAACATTACATCTTCTCCCTTTACCTCGTTTTTTCGAACTGAGCATTTTACTATCTCTAAATGTGAATACCCTAGTCAGGACAGAACGAGACAAAAGAAAAATCGACTTGAGTGAGAGCTAATGCCCGGTAGCAACGTGACTAACGTCAATTTTTTAACCAGTTTTCACCACAATGGCAGTGATAGAGACAAAAACACGACTACAGTTAAGAATATCAACTGGTTGGAGGCAGGATATCTACAAGCGTGGAATCGACTCTGGAATTACCGAAATTAAACCAAATCCTGTCACTGGTCAAAGTGGGATTGGCGATTTTGGTCCCCCTGCGTTTTGTGTCCCCGGGGACACGATTCGCTGGCGTTTTCCGTCCCCCTCCAAATATGGTAACAGAGTTTGCAGGCATTCGGCCGAACAGGTCGAAAAAAAAACACAAAACATGTAACTTTCCAATTATTTCAATTCTAGCTAAAACAATTTTTAGATGAGAATGAGCTTGGAATACTATCAAGGAGTCGACATTTCAAATTCTTCCCAAGGAACAACGCGAAATTGTGAGCCACGATAATCGCTAGCAATACAAAACAAATAACAACAAAAAACTTGACAATTATGTCAAAAAGCTAGATCTCTTATTTGTATAGGCATTCTGTGTTGAACCTCCTTGCTAGCCTAGCCGAGCTGCTGTTATATGATAAATCTTTAAATCAATGCAAAAACAAGGTTCTGGCATGTAATGTACAGTTTGGTGAAACTGTTTTAATTTTTTGTTGCGAGTCGGGTTTCACGTAAAGTAGAACCGCCTTAGTTCTACTTCTGTAATAGTCAAAACAATCGCAGTGGCCATAAAAACAAGAATTTCGATCAATTTACAGTGTAAAACCATTTGGTGAAACTGGTCTCGCTCGTTGACAGTCTTGACATCAATATCCCCACTTTACTTGGACTTGTTTGGCCGAATGCCTGCTCACTTATGCAATCAATTCAGTTTTGCATGACACGAACTTTGTTACCATATTTAGAGGGGGACGGAAAACACGGGGAACCGAAACTGGAATTACTGTGACACCAGGACAACTGCACTTAAATCCGGCACCCTAACCACTGAGCCATGCTGTCTCCTGTCAATGCCACACACACTTGTTTGAAACGAGAAAAGGTCAATTTTTCTCACCCAAAACAATTGTTGCATAAGCTATAATAAAAGCAATCTAAGAAGATTTCTGCTATCGTCACTTGATTTTTCATTATTAGTGTTAAGTATGAATACGTTTCCCAACCAGAAATCCCAAGAAACTTCATTTCCAGAAATTATTATTTGGCAACCAACGTAACTCCAGTAAATAAATTCTTACTTGTAATACTGTTTCTGGGCCGATGACATGTCCACTCTTAAGATCTGTTCCACCTAAAACATATCGGTATGATAAGCGTATTCAGCCAAACCTTCTGAGCGAATAAGAACTACTTTCCATATCTTACTTACAGGGTCTAGAGCTACTGCAATAAATGGAGTTACAGACAACGTAAATTCATGAACCTTTCCAGAATTTTAGTTATAACTTTTTGTAGTTATTTTATCTGTTAATTTTTTTTGACATTACCCATTCATGTGACTCCAGCATACTTGTTAAAGACCACCATTGTTTAACAATCGCTTGTATTTATTTTTTGTAAGCAGGTACATTGAAATTGGTATCAAATTAAGCAAAGAAATCTTAGTTGTCAACGAATTCATTTCATTTCATGGTCCGTACTGATTGATGAAAACAAAATTCCAGGAGTTTTCCAGAGAAGCAAAACAATTTTCCAGGTGCCAACACCCGATTCCCTCTCGGCTAAAAATAAAACAATATCAACTTAAGCAAGGACTGGTGTACTAGCACGATCTTTTTATAAATAAAAACTGATCCGAATCCCAAGGAAAAAAACTGCAAGCGAGATGCTTCTGAAGGTTTTGGTTTGTTTTTAAAAGAAATGAAGTACTTTCCATAAAATTCCAGGAGTATTCCGAAGTACAAGGAAATTAACTGTTTCTCCAGGAGTTCTCCTGGGATTGGAAAAGAAATTTCAAAATTCCAGGAGTTTTCCAGGAGTAAAAGAAAATCAACTGTTTCTCCTGGGCCTTGAAAGGAAATTTCAAAATTCCAGGAGTAGTGCAAACCATGTTTGAATACGAAGAAAATGGAGAACTTTCCAGCTATTAAACAAGTTGGTGTTAAAACAAGATCTCAGCTTACCTTTGAGGGAAGAGATTTCTCTACATCCTTCTTAACTCTTCTCAGAAGAAATGGCTCTAGAACTTTATGAAGACTTGCAAAGCCTTTATCTTTTTCCTCCTCGGAGGAATGGATTTTCTCAAAATCTTCCCAAGAATGAAACCTTGTGATAAGAAATAAGGGAAAAAAGAAGTCAGAGTTAAAACCGTATCAAAAGGTAACGTAAACCAAGCAAAAACAGCTACCGTGTGGTTCAGATTTTCAGTTCGAGACGAAAAACAAACTCCGACAAACATACAAGTAATAATGTTTTGGATGACGAAGATATTCTAAATGTGAAGGAAACAGTTTTCCTTGGAACAGTGCTGGAAGAACAGTAATCCTGAAAGTCAAATATTACTAATGATTTCGTTAAAGCTCGTAACTCTATAGGATACAACTAACAAATCTTGTTTTTTCTGACAAAATCATTGCTACGTTATATTTGTCACTGGTAATTTATTCTTATTTACACTGTTGCAACTAAGTTCTGTTGCTATTGAAATTAGTTTCGTATATCAGAAACAACTAGTTGAGAAGGCTCACACATTATAAATAATTTCTTTCCAATACTCCTCGTTACATATTTATAGAACAAAATATTAAATACATGTAAAAAGTTATTTATTCTGATATTATGACAATTAAATTTTTAAAGATTTGACTTTTAACAACTTTTAGCAAATGACGATCAACACATTAATCGAGTTTTGGAGAGTTGAAGGCAGGGGTTCAGCCACCACGCACCTATGACTTCCCCACGTTTCTTGTACGTTAAATATTCTAAGATTTTTTTTCACCCTTTAGCAGCCAAAGGATAATTGTGTAAGGCGAATTAAGCGAATGCTGAGCCACTGCGTACCTGTCTGGCATGATAAACTGTAAGAGTGACCAAAGCTCTTTCATAGAGTTTTGAAGTGGTGTTCCTGTAACGAGTAGTCTGTGGTTTGTATGGAATTCCATCAATGCTTGGTACAGTTGTGATTCGTTATTCTTGAGGCGATGTGCTTCATCCACAATTAAAACAGCCCAGTTTATTGATGCTAAGACAGCCTATAGGAGAAACATATTTAACTATCCCTTTCAGCTCCAGCCAGTTTATCGACATCTAACTTCTTATTAACAGAGACTTTTTAAAGTACTTAAAATGAAAACTAACGCTTTTAAAGTTCTACGTTTCGACGTCATCCGGACTTCGTTATCAAGAAACTATAAAAAAGACTGATAATTTTTAATTTCAGTTTCTTGATAATGAAGTCCGGATGACTTCGGAACGTAGAATTTTTATAGTGTCAGTTTTCATTTTAAATAAATTCCTCTTACATAACTTACTAAATAAAGCAACAAAAGTCCTTTTCTGGAATTCCTCATCATGGCCAATTACACTGCAACTACTTGAAACAATTTTCAGCGTACATCTTCGTCTTTCAACATTTTTTATAAACCGTAACACGTTGAATTCTACTTCGAACAAAGTTTAAAGGAATGTACAGCAATCTTGGTCTCAAATAAAACTGTTTTTAATCTATATCATTCTATATCAGCAGCTCAAATTTGATAATCCTGTCCATATAACTAACAACAATCAACTCTTTTTGGTTAGTTTCTAGGTCGGAGTTTCCCGCACGCTGTCATTTTGAAAGTGACGTGTTTCAGTAGCAGTGCCGGTCTTCACTCTCGAATGGATCTAATAAGCCAGTTCAACGTAAAATTCATGAAACATAAACTAAGAAATGCAATGAAGCAGGATGGGAATTCATTATTAATAATATTTCTTTCTTAAGTTTGACGAATATTTCATTTTATCCAGACGCACGCTTATGTTGTGAAATGTGGAAATGGCTTATAGCAATGAACCCAAGGGGTCTGGCACTGCAACCAATTAAATCACGTCACATTTCAATGGCGGCTTGTGGAAAATTCAAACCGCGAAAATGAGCAAACTATTACTTGGTGTTAGATTTATGCACCTACAGTTATCAAACATGGTTACAGACTTAATAATAGTTTTATTTGAGACCAAGAACATTGTACGATGGAGGATCCCTTTAACGCAGAACTTGTACTGGTTAAACAAATATTTCTTGGACTTAAAAATAGTTGATAAAAATCTCAAGCAAAATGCTGGGTTCTCAAAAATTGCTGACACCTGACGCAAACCACTGGCTTGATGGTTTGCGCCGGGTACTTTTGGGGCCTTTAAGTATTTTTGTTCCTGAAAATGTGCCCGGCTACACTCTCCAGGCATACAAAGTTTCAAAATAAGCTCCAGCTATCTTTACTTTTCCTCGTGCTACTTTTTTTAAAAATTGAAAACCCTGAAAACGTATGGTTGTGTACACACATTCTCACCTTATCTCTCAGAATAATTTCGTATGTCGTGAGGAGAGCATTAAATTTCATCTTGTTGCCAGAATGATAAAATTCATGCTCCCTAATCTGTGTGCAAAAAACGCAATATACTTAGTTTCTCAACAATAAAAAAAAGAAAATTGTTGGGTACCACTTACAATATACATAACATCATTCACATTGTTAGAAGTATAAGTTCTTGACCACTGATAGACAAGACCTAAAAAAACAAACCAGAGTGTTCTCCAAAAATGGATGCCTTTAATCAAGTTTTAACCACTCAGCTCCAAATACGTAAAACAAATAAGTTGCTAAATTCTCCGAAATTAAACCCAAATCTTTCATGTTATCAGTTTATGAGAAATTTGCTTTTCATCTTCAATGGCGTGTTTGATATGATCACATTTTATAAGATTGCTCTCGTCGTTCAGTTGCTGGAATTCCTAAACAAAGAAAAGGGTGATCTCAAAAAGAAAACCCAAAGCCTTGAAGAAGCTAACAAGAGTCTAGTATGGAATAACTGGATTCACACACTACATGTGGCCAAGCACTATTGCTAAAACACTTCTAAAAAAGGATATGTTCCTTTGGGGTGATCCTGACCTGGAATAATGATCAAAGATCACTTTGGTAGATGACGCATCAAAGGAACCGAAAAGTCCTTCCAAGAGTTGATTCACTGGTTCCTTTGATGTACTATGATCCAAATGATCTTGGATCACTGATCCTTGCTGACCCAGAATCGGATCATCCAAAAGAAACGCACTCAAAGATTTTACCTTACTGCGGCTGGTCTGATCACCAAGATACACAATAACATTCATATCATGAGCCCAGGCATCAAACTCTCTTTGCCATGCAGCCATTGTTGACAGAGGTACAACAAGAAGAAATGGTCCATATAACGAATGTGTGTGAAACAAGTACGATAAAAATGAAATTGCTTGGATAGTCTTTCCTAATCCCATCTCATCTGCAAGAATAATAGAGTCTTCTTTGCACCAACAACTGGCAAGCCAGTTCAATCCATCCAATTGGTAATCTCGCAGTCGAAGACCACCTTTTCCCAAATACGAAGGCTGTCGCTTAAGAGCAACAAATTTTGGACGCTGACGTAGGACTTTGCTACTTCTAGGAGGAATCTTATCAGAAGATTCTCGTCTTAGGTACGCGTCAATTACTTTTTGAAAAAATCTTGATATTAGATCACCATCTTCCCATGTGCACTCAGCATAGGGTAAACCTTTCCACTTACACAAGTAGTCCACAGCATTAACTATATTTCCTAGTTCATTGTAGTTCTTTACAGCAGTATGCGCTGAAAGGAAAATGTTGTACAAAACAATTAGTGCAGTTACTACACTTGAAGGATTTAGGTAAATAAAGGTCTCATAAAGCCAAATGCCCACTCACACACGTGTTCTAATGAACAGCATCAAACTTTCGATGAGAAAGATACTGCCTCAAAGAACTCTTTATCTCAAAATCTGCTCTAAGTTTATATTAAAGCCTTTGAAAACGTACCAAATTAAACACATGTTCGAAACGAAACTAGAGCAGTACTTACTTTTCGTGAATTTACTTTATCAATCTATACTTCAGACTTTGCAAATTTGATGTTTAACTGACGTGCAGGGCTAGCTACTTACATATTATTCGTTCAACCTCTCGGTACTCTTC
This sequence comes from Hydrozoanthus sils, assembly GCA_027575215.2. Lineage (NCBI taxonomy): Eukaryota > Metazoa > Cnidaria > Anthozoa > Zoantharia > Hydrozoanthidae > Hydrozoanthus > Hydrozoanthus sils. Next base: position 24,700 of record JAOBRD020586023.1, read on the forward strand.
AAACAAATCATAATTCATCTGTCTTTGAACCATGAAGTACTCAACGTCCTCAGGACCTGCATACTTTTGCCTGTTAAAAAGTAATGAAGTAGAACGAGACGTTGGCACATTTTTATCCATTGAGCTCCGAAGTAAATGACGATTAAATATGTCCCCTCGGTATATACGACAACGCAATCTTTAGTAAATTATTGTATAAATGTATACAAAATGAGGAAGTAGAAACCATCTTTAATTAGTACTTGCTTATTACTAGAATTCCACTCTTTTCAAGCGATAACACAAAATATAATTAACCAAAACAAGACAAAATGTTTACCAAAGGGCAATCTCCTGCTCTCTTTTCTGGAAGTTCTCAAGCTTTTTCATTCCTTTAGCTTTTTGACCTACAAGAGTTTGCTCTGATTCCCAGGTGTTGTGTAGATGCGACCAACCCTTCCACTTGATGAGATACTGTTTCTCAGTTGGCTCATCATCAGGATTTGGATCACCCCTATCCAACATAAAAAACAAGGGTGTAAGAAATCACTATCAATATCAGCAGCAATAGAAACTGTAACAGTGTTGGTATAAGTTTTCACAAAACCTCATTTTCATAAATTTTGCAGTTTTTGAAACTCATAAAAGGAATTTCAAAAATAATTCATTTGCAGAAGAAAGAAATGAAGTTTACATAACAATTCCAAAAATATTCCTGTTAATCCTGTTAAAAGGTGAAGATAAATCCATTTCATTTCATGATTAAAAGAATATTTAAGTTCGTTAAGGCATCAGAAATTGTTCTAAGCAGTAAAACTGCTGAAATTCGTTTCATAGGCATGTGGGATTTTTTTAATTGGTAAGGTTAAAGGTAATGGGACTTCGCCATTTTGGCACCAGTCAAGTTCTTTTTCATCTGGTTGTTATATAATAAAAATAACAAGAGTAACATCTAATAATATAACAATATTAAAATAATAATATCATTTATTCATCGTCTTCAGAAAGGTCAAACTCTGACATGCTATGATTGACCAAAGGCAAGCAAAAAAAAAAACAAAGAAAAAACCCAAACTTCCCCGAGCAAGAATTGAACCCATAACACCCTGTCACATGGCAGGTGCTCTAACCACCTCTAGCTACCAAGGCAACTACAGCAACAGAGAGAAAATGAACCAACCCAAGATAAGCCAGGCAATCCCAATCCCAGTCTCCTTACACCTTCCAACATTCAGAAATGTGGATTCCTCTTTGGTGTCAGGGTGTTGATGGTTCGATTCCTGCTTGGAGCAACTTGAGTTTTTTCTTTTTTGGTTTCTCTAATGCTTGCCTTTGGTTAATCACCTCTTTGAAGATGATCACGTTGATGAGAACATGCATTTATTCCACTTAATAATAACAGACTAATAAATGGGAACCATTGGCTGACACACAGGTTAAAATAGTTCTTGAGGTATAAATGTAAGCTGCAACCACTGAGGTACAGCTACAGTCACCTATCAGAATACAAAAGACTATAGACCAACCCCTTAACGTTCCTGGCCACGGATAGGGTGGCAAAAAACCCCTCCCTAAATGTTCATCCCTTTGGCAAAGCCAGGGATCAAACCCAAACTTCACCCTCGGCATGCAGAGTTCCTACCATATGAGCCAAGTTCACACATACAGTACACACCATGAAAGAAAAAAATGGTTTCTAGATCACATGAGTGATTTCAATAACTCACAAAGTTTCTCACCAATTAAAAAGAAATTTCAAGGACAAACTTCATGAACTGATATGTTTTTAAGGATAAATCACACAGATCATTCAAGGATTACAAACCTTCTCTGCAGCTCCTCAAAGTCTGGAGCATAAACTGTTGTTATGGCACCAGTGATGCCAGGATGCCCAGCACGACTGTACAAAATCTTCTCAATGCATTCTCTGTCATCCTCAACATACTCTCCTTGCCACTCGGCTCCAGTACCTTGCTCCACCAAATCATCTGAATCTGTTTCATCTTCACTCTCTTCCTTGTAACTAAATATACCACAAAAATACATACCAGCATTTAATAGTGTATAGCCAGATCTTTAAAACTAAACAAGCTCATTGACTGATTACTGATTACAGAAAAACAGGAAAAATCGTAGTTTTATCTTCCTGCTTCAGTCAATCTCTTAATCTAATGGTGCTGAAAAACCTCAAGTCATAGTAAATGAATCAAATGAATCCAGAAGTTTGTTGTTGCAATGTCGTGTATTTGAAGAAACTAAACTGATTCAGACTGGAAACCAAGATTAATGCGCCAAGTTTATGAAACAAAATTCATTATTTAATGAAAAAAAGGTATTTAAAAGCACTGATGCATCATCCCTTTCATTCCTTAAAAACTATTTTAGTTAATAAATTGTCTTAAATTTCACTGATCGATGAGAATCTAATATTAGGGAATTTATGACTGATGATCAAATTTCATCCAGAAGATCAAAACTGGGCCAATTGACTTGAGAAAGGACTTAGATCAAATTTCACATTTTCAAAAACCATTGTATTTACACAGTAAAAAGTATGATGTTGATAAAGTTACAAGTCAAATTGAAGAAGCTAGCTTACCTTACTTGAACAGCTGCCCTTCTCTGTGAATTCCGCGCACCATTTTCATCATCGTCCTCCTCCTCCTCCTCATCATCATCCTCAGACTCCTCACTCTCCAGTTTTTTAACTTTAGGAACGGCAGTTGGTTTGTATGATAATTTTGAGGTCAGGGCTTTTTCCTTAATAGTTGGGGTCTTAACATTTGCTGGGACAATTCTTGCATTAGCCCTGGGTAGTGGGCGGGGTCGGCTTCTCACCTCTGGTGTGTATTCATCACTACTACCACTTGTACTTGCTGGGTTGGTTGCCTGCCAATCTTCACTAAAACATAATTAAAGCAAGAAGAGAAACAAGAAAAGATGGTTCAAATTCAGATTTTATCTTTTATCAGAAGCAATTTCAAGGGTCTAAAACTAAAGAAGCAGAAGTGCAATTTGGTGAATACAATAACAAATCAAAAATTCACGAGTACCTTTTCTAATTAAAATTACCAATTACACATAATGTTGTTAAAACTACTTTTTCTACCTTGATGATATTCTTTGGACTCTTTTCTTTGCCTTCCCAGCGAATCTTTTCTTAACCTTTGGGGGGTTTATAGCATCTTCATCACTCTCAGAATCCTGAAAATTTTGAATAAGAAAAAAAAGCAAGTTACCTTCAATTAATTTTCATCTAGAATATCTCATAAATCAAGGGTGACTAGAGCAGATGAAAAAAGCTAACTCCACTCCAATTAAGTAAAGATGGCGAACATGGACTATGAATGTATATACTTTTTTCCCTGTCTTATAAGCAGATATGAGCCCAAACCCAACCCTGGATCAGGAATTCATGCAGTGCAAATTAGCCTCCAACAGAAGTTATTGGTTATCATTTATACAGTTGAGCTGACAAGTTAGAGCTAGTGTCCTGATCAACACAACTACATTCCTCCAGTTTCAAAATTGATGCAGCTAGAATCTCTTATCAAATCAACTGCAACCTCATCTATATTTTTCTACTTCATTAGAGTGACCACCATATCTAACAAAACCTGTTTCTCTTACTAGATCTGTCCCAACCAAAATTCCTCTTTTCCACCACACCAAATGTAAGTTCCTCTTTCATTAGATCAACCCCATCCTAACTTCTTCTCTCATCAGATCCATTCAACCTTAATTCCTTTAATATCAGATTCATCCCGATCAAAGTTCCTCTCTGAACCACATGAGATCCACGTCATCCTAATTTTCTCGCATCAGATCCATCCCATCCTTAGTTCTTTTCTCAACAGATCCATCCCATCCCAAATTCCTCTTTCATTAGACCCATCCCAATCAAAGTTCCTTTCTCATCAGATCCATCCCATCCCAAGTTCCTCTCTCATCAGATCCTTCCCACCCCAAGTTACTCTCTCATCAGATTCATCCCATCTTAAGTTTGTCTTCATGAGATTTATCCCAATCAAAATACTTTTCTCATCAGATCAACCCTTTGCAAGTTCCTCTCTTGTCAGATTCATCCCAATCAAAGTTTTCTACTTATCAGATCCAACCAAAAGTAAGTTTCTCTCTTATCAGATCCATCCAAATCAAAGTTCCTCTCATATCAGATGTAACTTATCCTAAATTCCTCTCTCATCAGATCCATCCAAATCAAAGTTTCTTTCTCATCAGATCCACCCATCCCAATTTCCTCTCTCGTCAGATCCAACCCAATCAAAGTTCCTCTCTTATCAAATCCACCTCAACCTAAGTTCCTCTCCCATCAGATCCACCCATCCTAAGTTCCTCTTTCATCAGATTCACCCCATAATAAGTTCCTCTCTCATCAATCTACCCATCCTAAGTTTCCCTCTCATCAGAAATATCACAATCAAAGCTCCTTTTTTATCAGATCTATACCATAATAAGTTCCTCTCTCATCAATCCACCCATCCTTAGTTCCCCTCTCATCAGAATCATCACAATCAAAGCTCATCATTTAATAGATCTATCCCATCTTAAGTTTCTCTCTCATCAGATCCATCCCAATCAAATTTCTTCTCATATAAGATCCAAATCATCCTAAGTGCTTCTCTCATCAGATCCATCCCAATCAAAGTTCTCCACTTATCAGATCCAACCAAGAGTAAGTTACTCTCTTATCAGACGCAACTCAACCTAAGTGCTTCTCTCATCAGTTCTAACCCTCCCCCCCCCACTTATATTTCTTTTTTTATCATAGCCACTCATCTTCAGCTCCTCTCTCGTCAGATCCATCTTAATCAAAACTCTTAAGTTCTTATCATACCCACCAAATCTTAAGTTCATTTCTCACCAGATCTGCGAAATTCTGCTCTCAGGACTCAGATCCATCCCATCCTAGATTACTATCTCATCAGGGCAACCCAATCAAATTTCCTTGGACCATCAGTTCTCTTTGATCACATCATTTAAACATTGCTCTTTTTTTATAAACTTTGTACTTCAGTGTTTCCAAGACAAGAGAACTTTCAGGTTAGTCACAATTGAAAGGTTTTTAACAACTGAAGCAAGTTCTAATGAGTTCGTTTTAGAAAGCTTCAACTTCCTTTTAAAAATAAGATAAACAAGGTTGGTGGTTTATTCTTAAAAGCAGCGAGCAACACAGGTAAAGGTTTCTTTTTCAAATTTTGTCGAAAATGAAAGGTGTTTTGTCTGTTTCTTATACAATACATCTGTACCTCAGGCCCAATATTGTATCTCTCGGGTTCCTTTCTTTGTCTTCCTGATCTTCGAATACCATAAACATCTGGGTTCTCTTCCCAAAAGTTCTGAAATAGAAATTGCATCCATTTAAAAGCTAATGATTTCATATAGGTATTTTGGGGAAAAAACTATTGAACATTTTTGAATGGTCAGTTAACTGCCACTAAGGTAGTCGTAGTAAGGTAGGCAAAAGGCACTCAACATCTCAGAGCTCCAATTTTTTTTCAAAAATGAAAACTTAAAACGTTTACCCTCATTCTCAGCTGAATTTCAGCACTGCCAAAAATAAGTCACTGTTCAAACATTAATTGCATGGCTTTAGAATACCCTAGATTTCAGGAGGTGGCTTTTCTTAGAGGTCAGTCTCCAGTATTATAACTATACAACAGTTTTAAGTTCATAGAAAACTATTTTAGGTTATTACCATTTATATTATAACTCAAGATTCCTTTACTGGTTGCCATAAATACTAACCTAGCAATAACGTATACTGAATGGCAGGAATTGCAATCTCTTGTTACATTCAAAGATATTGTAAACCTTTAGGGGCTATACTTAACACTTATTAATTGACAGAAAGGCCTTAACTGGCAAATCTAGACTGGGTCTGAGATTTCTCAGTAATCACCAACCCAAGCAAAGTATTTTAAGGTGGATCTGTTGAGAGAAAAACCTAGGAAGGGTGGATCTGGTAAGAGAGGAACTTTGGTAGGGATGGATCTCATAAGAGTGGAATTTTGGTTGAATTGATCTTATGACAAAGGAATTTAGAATTTGTTGGGTCTGATGAGAAAGAAGGTTAGGAATGGTAGACCCGATAAGGAAGGAATCAATGCTGGGATCGACATGATAAGCTAGGAGTTTAGGTTCTGATGGAGTTGCTGAGGTACCAACTAAGGTTGGAATGGCTCTGATAAACTGAAGAGAATGCAAAACATAATAGAGCATGATTAAAACAAAAAAAAAGTTTGTAATTCCCGTGGTCATTACAAGACAATCTTGCTCTCTCACCAGCCAATCAGATGGCAGGATTCTATTCAGCCCTGATTATAATAAAGTTTTTAAACAATTTAGTAATTACCCGCTCATTGAACTTGACCCGCTTTGTGGGCGATTTGAGAAGATCATCTTCTTTTTCAAAAGGGGTCTGATGTTGTAATGGGTGCGGTTGTGGCTCATCTTCATCTTCACTTTCCGACTCATAGTCTGAGCTACTGCTCCCAGATTCACCACTTGACTCTGAATCACTTAGAACTCTTCAAAAAAACAAAAAAAAGTTACTGGCGTACATCTTGTAACTACTAAATAAATACAATACATTAAGTACCGATTACAATAATTCTTTATTGTAGGCAGATTTAAATACAGCTAATCTACTTACATGGGCAGTGGAGGCAAAAACTTATTGGGGGTACATTGGAAAATATATTATTTCATTAATCAGAATCTGAAAAATCTGAAACTCATATTTAAATAAGTTGCAGCCAGATAATTATTGGGGTGGGCAATGCTCCCCCAACCAAATTATTGAGGAACTCTTTCTGTATGTCCAACATCTTGGAAAATCTCCCAACTAGAGCCCACGCTTTTCATACATAACTGGTTAATGAGAATTTTGCTTTTCATCTTCTTTAATTGAGCTGTGTTGGATTCCATCTTCTCAAGTAACCAAATGTCTAATTTTGCAAGTTTTGTAAGGAGAACAGAAGGCTGAAAGGGTTAAGACTTGAGTTTTTTTTTCAATTCCACTCTCAAAGGAAAATTCAAATTTCTGACAACTGTTAAAAGCATGATTTATAACAAAATTAATATATTTTAAAACTAAAAAAAATTTATTTATTTAAAAAATTTTAGACTCTTGTTGCATGAGTGTTTACACAAATTTGATAGGGGCTTCCCCTGCACAAAAAGAATGATGTGAGAGGCAATAATAGGGATTGATAAGTCTGAGACTGTCCCAGATGCCAAGACTGAGCCAAAGACTTGATCACGAAACCCAATGAATAGTATTAGACAGAGACTTAAAATACCGAGGCACCAAACAAATTTTGTACAACCAAAATAGAATTTTTGAGCTCTGTTGAAAACACCAAGAATGAATCATGAATTGTTCAACTCAAACTTAATAGTATTGTAGTATTGTAAGACCAAGCTCACCGCCAATGGTTAAATTGAGGTTTCAAATTCTACAATTGTTTTACTTAAAACCTTTATCCTGCTAATTACAGTTTCAACAAAAATTGAAAATGTTGTAACTCCAAAACCACTGCTTTCAAACCTACAAAGTGACCATTCATTTCCTTTGTCTTTACAAGTTGATTCTGAAAATGCTAATTGCTTCAACAAATTCTGAAGTTTGAAATTTTGTTAATGACTTTCGCTTTTAAAAGCTTAGCAGGATAAGGGTTAATTATACCAGGCCTTTTTTTTTCAAAATGATGCACATTTGAAGGGCCTAGTGCAAAAAGGACATAAGTGACTTCATATGAAATGCTAAACTGTCCCAATGGTTATGATGAGATAATAGGGATGTAAAGAGAGTTGGGGACTTGATAAAAAATCACATTATTTTTGCTTGGTGCAAAAATAACACAACTTTGTATGAAAAGCTTAACTCTCCCAAAGGCTATGAAGAGATGATAGGGATGATGTAGGTTGATTTGAGAGCTTCATCAAACATCACATATTTTTTGCACTAGACCTTTTATACTTGTATATATGGAGTTAACCTGTGAACCAGACTATATACATTTGGAAATCATTCTTGTGCAGATATTAAGAAGCAGCTGTTTGAAAACTGGGAGAGGGGGGCATTATTTAAGCCCCCTGATCCACTCCTGAGAGCAAGAAATTTGTTAATCAGCAAAACGAAACAAAGGAAATTGGATAAAATAAGATTTGAAACAAAAAGTATAAAACAAACGTAATAAAGGAAGGAATTAAATTACTGCTGATTTCTAATATAAAATTATTCAGACAAAATTAAAACAAGCCAAAACCTAAATTTCTTGGAAAAACAACCAAAAATTAAGTTCAAAGTTTGTAAAGTTGGTTGATTTTAACTGTTAGTTACAGAATTGCATGGGTGGCAGCAATA